>JABWIB010003163.1:17507-36215 GCA_016617825.1 Platyplectrum ornatum | reverse complement strand
AGATAGATAGATAGATAGATAGATAGATAGATAGATAGATAGATAAAACTTCCTGGCACTAAAGATATAATATTATCACATTTAGGTGACTCTTGGCTAATCAGTTTAAAAATCAATATTGAGGCTAATCCAGAGTTACACTTACTCCTTTTTTTAGGTGCATGTGTTAACCAGAGCAAAACCAATGCAATGTGAGGGGTGCATGTAATTTTATTGTTAACACTTGCACACAAACTTAAGTTGCCCATAGCAACCAATCAGATTTGAGCTCACATTCTCCAGTATGTAAAATGAAATTGAGAGCTTGAATCTGATTGGTTCCTATGGGCAACATCCCCACTTTTGAACTCCCTGCAGTCTCACTGCTTAGTACATTTAGGCCATGGAGTAGTTTTATGTTTAATTTGTAAATTAGAGTTTGAACTAGGAAACTTGAAACTTCGAAGTCATATTTTATACTTCTGCCTCTCCTGCAGTTTATGGTTTTGCCCAGGTCTACACTTGCACCGGTTTTGCCCTTACTCCCAAACTCTGGATCAGCCCCACTATGCATAGTCATAGACTGATTAATAAATGATCTGTGTTAATAATTGGTTCCACCATTACAAAATTGCAAAATATAATTAAACAGACAGTAAAATGAAATAATAACACATAACAAAAGTTATTTGTGTTTTAACAAATGATTAAATAGAAAAACAAAGTTACCTGTTTAGATTATAAACAAAAATGCAAATGAATTAAAAGAAAATAATGATTTGCTCCATTGCTTAAAAAAATGCTCCATTAATAAATGTACAGAAGAATATAAAACATATACCGCCAGTATGTCAATATATACAGTTATCATTTTGATATGTAATACTAATATTATACTATATACATAAGTATCTAAATTTTCTACATTGAACAACTTTCTAGAAGACAGAAATAATTCAGAATATGCACAAAATAGTTATAAAGTCAATCACTGGATCACCAATATATAAAACTACTGCTAGTAACATTCAGTTCACCAGTCTATCCCTACTGATAATGTTATGCACTGGGTACCAGAAATTCCACACACCTACCCCAATCTGATGAATTGGACTCTGCCAGCTCCTTGCTCTATCAGATGGTTATGTTTCGTCCAGACCCAGCAGAAAGGACCAATCGTCAATGTAGGGGTGTTGCTCTCGTGCCAGAGTTACCCCTGTAATCCCTTCATCCCTTTTCCCACCCCTTTCTGCATTTAATTCTTCCCGTAGAATGTTATAGTGCACATCTGTCTGTTTCAAGTCCTTCCCCCTATCCCATTTCTAAGCAGCAGACAAAATACCAGTCAACACACTGCAAAAATGTTTTCAGGCACTTCAGATATTGCAGTAAAATATCCAAAACATGATTTTGCATGCTAGTCAATACCTGCGTCCTATAAGTGGAATGTGTAACACTAAGATCTATTTCTCCATATTTATATATTGCATGAGTTCAATCTAATGTTATAAATATTAAATAAATAAATATAAATATATATATATATATATATATGCACAACCGTCTGCTTCTGTATTCAATGTATAAATATGTTATATATATATATATATATATATACAGGGCTCGAAGTGGGGGGGTATGATATACCGGCACTTCTCCCACTGATGTAATGGAAAAATGTAAAATCTCCATTGACTTCCATTATATTCAGTATTTCCATACCGCCACTTCTGAATGTCCATACCCCCACTTCTAAATTTCCACTTCGACCACTGTATATATATATATATATATTTATTTCACCTTATCTCTGGCCTGACATAACACACAAATAAAAGCACTTTATTATTATATACATTAAACAAGTCTCCAGAGTTCTGCCATACACTTAATAATACTACTAAAGGAGCCATAGAAGATAATGAGTGAGTTCCGGGTAGCAAGCATATATATATATATATATATATATATATATATATATATATATATATATATATATATATATATATATATTTGCACAGTGAATATAGAAGCAGACGATTCTGCACTATGCACATATATATCTTTTCCTTTGTGTAACTACGATGACTCACTCAGGGACATACAACAGCCAGGTAGATTTAAAGTTTTTCAACTATAGCCCAGGAAATACTGTAAGTGGCAATGTCCACTTTTAAATTCAACCTAGCTCCTCTGTCGGAGGAGTCATTGCTTTTAAGTGGACGAGTTGGAATACATAGTACAGAATGCAGAAATGTATCAATAGTCTGGATCCAGTCCAAAGTTTATATATCTGCCCTACTCACATTTTATAGATTAATTAATATATAGATATTAATGATATACCCACATAAATAAAGTAAATTTACCCAAAAGTAAGTTTTTTGGGCAGTTCACATCATACATTCACCTTTAGAATCTCCTTACCTAGGGGTCTGGGAAGGGACTGCTTTTGAGAAGTGCAAGTTCCTGGCACAAGAAGTGCGAGTTCCAGCCAGAAGCTCTGGCTCCAGGTGTTTTGATTTAGGCCGCATTGCACTTGTGATGTCTTGATATTACGATATGTTAACATATATAATATAATAAAATGGAGAGGGTGGTTATTTATTTGTGAGGGTTAATTTATGGAATGAATTTTATTTATATATTTCCTTTTTTTTTGAGAGAATAGCATCTCATTTTCAATGAAGATAACTTAAATTAACCAGAAATGCATTCTATACATTGTTAATGGGATAAATGACTATAATAGTTGTAAATGTCTGTTTTTAATGAAATATCTACGTAGGTGTGTTGAGGTCCTTTCCAGTAGCCATCAGTTCTTATGGTACAATTGTTCTAATGGTTTAATTGTGTTAGAAGACTAATGAATGATGAGAAAACCCTTCTGCAATTATGTTAGCATTAGGCCTTCCTCTGGAGCATCACAGTTTTGGGTTTGACCATATTCTCAAAATGGCCAGAAAAAAAGAACTCAACCATCTATTTTTGTTCTTAGAAAAGAAGGAAAACACATGCAAGAAATTGCCAAGAAGCTGAACATTTTCTACTCACATTCTACTCCCTCAACTGGGAGTTCATTTGCTAGTACCGCAAACAACCAGTGTCAACTTCTACAATGAAGAGCTGTCTCCAGCATGGCAAAGAAAAAGCCATATCTGAGACTGACCAATAACAAGAAAAGATTAGCATGGGCAAAACAACACAGACATTGGTTAGTAGACAATTGGAAAAAAAAATGTTACAGACAGATGAATCGACGTCATTTCAACTCATTGGATAAATAAAAGTGAGTTTTCATGGCAAACACAAAATTGTCTGGGTGACCCCAAACTTAAACAGTTAAAAAAGAAGTCTCTGTATTATAATGTGATGGTGTGATTCAAAAAAATTAACAACAAGTTCTATGTCCCACGGCTCCACTTAAGCCCTGCTCTAATACCAACAAAGTCCCGCCCCTTTCCAGCGGCGATATGGAAAAAATTCATGGTGTATTACCTTGTATCGTCCATGGTGTATCACCTTGTATCATCTATGGTGTATCACCTTGTATNATTGTCCATGGCGTATCACCTTGTATCATCTATGGTGTATCACCTTGTATCGTCCATGGTGTATCACCTTGTATCGTCCATGGTGTATCACCTTGTATCGTCCATGGTGTATCACCTTGTATCATCTATGGTGTATCACCTTGTATCATCTATGGTGTATCACCTTGTATCATCTATGGTGTATAACCTTGTATCATCTATGGTGTATCACCTTGTATCATCTATGGTGTATAACCTTGTATGGTCCATGGTGTATCACCTTGTATTGTCTATGGTGTATCACCTTGTATCGTCCATGGTGTATCAGCTTGTATTGTCCATGGTGTATCACCTTGTATTGTCCATGATGTATCCCCCTGTATTGTACATGATTAATTCCCAATATTGTGCATTGTATTGGTTTTCATTAAACCAAGCCCACACATCTCTTCCCATTAACAAGCGGTACCTATATTAGATATAGGTAACGCAGAACCTGTGACAACTGGCTGAATCCCACCACTGGTGATAGCCCTTTATGACTATTAGTGTGCGTGTGTGTGTATGTACATTTCTTACCTCGGTCAGTAAGTTGGGTTTTTTTGGTAATAGATATGTTGTCTAGCCCTTATTATGTCTTCAGCCAATTATTCTGTTTCTATTCCATTTTGAGGAGTGCTGATCCAATCATTCCTTCCCCATATAAAACCTTCATTCACTCCTATGTCCCCATCCCTCCCTGTTGTCTCTGTCTGTTTGTTTCCTAGTTTCCATGTCCTGAGTTCTGGTTGGATTCCACTACTGATGGCAAATTCCTCAACATCCACTTGCTGTTCCTCAACCCGTCTCTATTTATGCTCTTGCAATATTATATTGTGTTGGACTGCGTAGAGATGGTCTATTCCAGCAGCCATCAATTCTAATGGTTCATGGTGTGTTTTAATTGTGTTAGAAGACTAATGGATGATTAACACAATTAACTAACACAAAGAATTTGCGATCAGTAGTGGAATCCAACCAGTCTAATCTGTAACCTGTTAAATTAAAATTAATAATATACTGTCTGGCCATCCAGACTCTCAGAATACATTGAATCATCAGAGCTTACCATGTCTTTTTCTAGTACACCTGCCCAAGCAAATACACAGCCTTCTCTGTCTATAGATTGCAAGCTCCCACAAGCAAGCCTTGTTACTGTACTCCATCACTCCTAGGTCACACAACAATTCAGGTATGGATTCAGCCAGCCTAGCGACTGTTACATAGAAGTGTGGTCTATGAACTGGTCTGTTTCGTCCTATTGTGTTTGCAATACACTATTATAAGCATGGATGAAAGGTAGATGTGTAGCTGTTTGGGATCCCTGGTGTCAGCTATTCCTCCGTGACGGTGTTATATAAGAAATGATATAAGAAATGAAAGTAAACTAGGGAAAAACAGCGATGGACACTTTATCCCTTGCAGTGAAACATTTCAGGACATGGTAGTCATGTTGCTTTAACATTCCTTCCGAAGGTGATCAATGAGTTTTCATTGGAGACCAGATGTTTTCACAGATAGCAAAAGTAATTAAAACTAAGCTTGTTTTTTACAATGTTGTAATGTTTATTGGCTATTTAATTGTAATCATTGATCATTTTCTAAATCCAAGCGAAGTCCAGACATCTAGCAAATGCAGTGAAATACGAGATCATTTATTTGTTTTATTAAAGTTACATGTTATTGTATAGTATTTTTTTGTTTTGTTTATTGCTTGCATCTATTTGTTACATTTTATATTGCATTAAAACATAATAACATGACATTGTGCTCCTCCCAAATAGTCATGTACTCTCCTCCAGAGGTTGTGTACATTCAAGAGCCCCTGTCTAGTGGTTACTATCTGAACAATTGTCTCCGAGGGCCATGTACTTATGACAACCCAGTGGTCATTACAACAAAAAGCTCTGCCCCATGTTTCATGAACTCCTTTAATGTGGTTTTGTATTCATAAACGCACCTCTGCAGTGATCTTGTACTCCATGACAGTACTCTTGTGTAGCACGGATGGCTCAGCAGGTAGCACTTAAAGCCAGGGCCAGATAATTTACCAACTTCCACCACACTGGTCATACCCACTGCAAAGGGCCCTCGAAAATGTTCAGCCCCAGGTCCATTTGGTTTTTAATCCGGCCCTGCGCTAAGGTTGTAAGTTCGACTTCTATGTGGAGCTAGTCCAAAAATACCCCCACCCCAATCTCCCCACCCCAATCTCCTTTAGAATGTAAGTTTACAGGCAGGGCCCCTCTTCCCCACCATTCTGTCTGTGGACACTTTGTAAATAAGCTATATTAATCATAATAAATGTGTACTCCAAACAGGTCCTGTCCAGTGGCTGTCTTCTCCCAAACACTCTCCTCCAGTGGTCATGCAATCCTGAATTCTCCACTCCAGTTGACTTGACCTCCTGAGATCTTCTCTCCTGTGGCCTCCTGAGTCCTCCTCTTCCATGGTTGTATATCCTAAATTTCCATCTCTTGTTATCTACGTCAGAGCATGTAATAATAAAAGTACACGTTTTATCTATAGATATAATAAAGAAAAATGTCTAAATACAGTTGTCATGGTATAAATCTTGTAAATCTATTCAGTGAGAGTCCTTTATAATTACCAGGCATAGGTCAAGCATATAAGAATCCCATTTTAATACCCATATGTGTATACAATGTATTGTATTGTTGTATTCTATGCCATTGTAAGTAAACACTTATGAGCTCTCTCCTCCACGACCCTTCACACTACTGAAAAAATAATCTTACAACTTTATATCAACTGTGTAATAAACATAATGTAATGATTTATCCCCCCACTTGACACGATGAACATTGTAGCTATAATGAACAAATAATGTTGGCGGCACATTCACAGTTGAAGGCCCTTTAACTATTATTTACATATGATGTAAACTGATTGTGCCTGTAACTTGTTTGTTATATGCATAATACTATTTTAAAGTTAAAGTTTACTCTACAAATTTTGAAGAAGGAACCCACAGAAAGACCACATCTGACAATAATTCCTAGGAGCCTGTCACAGTACTTCATAGGAATCAAACAAAACAAGGAAAGAACAAAAGAACGCAACACAACATCTAAACAATACACAAAACTACACGAACTAGAAAGGAAATCAGTGACGGGATGTCTGAGTCTATAAATACTTTTGCACTAGGTAAACATTACAGTACAACAATTAAATTAAGAACAACAAAAATTTACATAATGTACATAATTTGCATAAGCATATAATATATATATATATATATATATATATATATATATATATTTAATGGCAGAAACATTAGTTACACACATTTACAAATATATAATAAGCCACTTACTGTACAAGGCTTTTCTTTGGTGTTCATAACTCTAAAACTGTCAGTGTCCCTCTTGGGCCATATACACAAAATGGAAGGTGAGTTTGCTCTCAATTTAAAAGCACATTATATACCTGTGTTTCCCCGATAATAAGACACTGTGTTAAATTTTTTTTTGGTCCAAAAAACACCATAGGGCTTATTTTTGGGGTAGGACTTATTTTAATTAACATTGGCAGAGATTTATATAAACCTGGATGTGGTCCAGTATCGTCTGACTCTTCCCATGGGCTCGTCGCACCATGTGCATGTGCCAGATATCCTCCCTGAATTCAATCTCTTAATGTTTTATTAATGCTGATAGTCACAAGGCAATCCAGATTTAAATACATTGGATAGAATGGTTAACCTGAAGAGCCTGCACACACATGGGACCATCTCTACATATATTGTCATGCAACTAACTGTTATTTGTAATAGTTTATGAAAAAAAGAAACCTTTATACA
The DNA here is from genome assembly GCA_016617825.1 of Platyplectrum ornatum. NCBI lineage: Eukaryota > Metazoa > Chordata > Amphibia > Anura > Limnodynastidae > Platyplectrum > Platyplectrum ornatum. The sequence continues at coordinate 28,838 of JABWIB010003163.1, read as the reverse complement.
TGCTTGCTAATCCTTGCGGCATGTGTGGCTAACATCACCAGGAGGAATTAAAGTAATAAAATAAACATTCGTTCTGGAATCAGGTAGCAAATGTCAGATGAGAGGAAATGGAGACATGTGAGGGGGTGAAATGACAAAAGCTCTATATGAACAAAAGGAAAAGACGTGGAATGGACAGACGCTTACAGACACGTGTAACCTATTCCGATGAATGTTTATGAGGAGCCGAAGTGGATAACACAAGTTTTATGGGAGTCACCAAACATCCCCTAACACATGTCTCATGGCGCTGGAATGGACAAATTACATAGAACTCGTTTCATGTTTTAGTCTCCAAGAGAGAAGAAATGTCTAATGATCTGTTCAGCGATCAGTAAATTGGACCTATTTGTACAACATGGCTTTTTGTTATATTAAAGAACGCCGCAACGACCTACATCAAGGTTATCGCGGTGACTGTATATTTATCAGCTGCCTCTAACACAGGCTGTACACATGAGATCTTATTGTTGGTCCAGAAAAGGGTACAATGTCATTTATAAAGATGATTTTACAGCGTTACACCAGGGCAAAACCATGATGAATTGCAGGAGGGAGGTAAATGTCATTAGTTGGAAACAGTATTAGAGTTGAGAGATGATGTTTCCAGCACAAGTGTAATAACAGTGTAACAGTAACNCTGGTCAGTATCTGTGTGCAACATGCAACAATAAAGTATTCTCCCTGCATGCATACACTGACATTCATTTTACCTTTAAACAAAAGTGCTTAATTGTGACAGCAGGCAGCTTTGTAAAACCTGTGCTAGACACTACTGAAAACATGGTTTGCAGGTCTTGTGATACTGTGTTTAGTTGTTTGTGATTTTGTGTTAATGTGTCAAATTCTGTAAAAGTTCAAAACAACATTTCTTGTGGTTAGAGTGTGGGTGGTATTTCTGCTTTTCTGTAAATGTATCCTACACTTCCCACTTATCTGTACATCAGCACTTGTAGACCCCAGCTCAACTCTAATTGACTCAAGTTGGGGGCTGTAGGGTATATAATTTTATTAGAGACTGGAATTCCTCTGTAACACGTGTCTGAAGTGTGTAATGTATAAGAACGCTAGACAGAATCAGAGAAGCTGACAATAAACCAAGTGATTTTCCTCTATTATAGAGCAAGTAAAAATGCACTTACAGTGGAAAGAGATTTTATAAACAAAGACGTCAGATCAAGAAAATATAGAATGACGTAACCCTAAGCGTCTCTATATCCGTATCCACGTGTGATGTTTTGTGTAGGGTCACCGAACAGTCAAGTTACCTTCTCTTCCCAGTCACCCAGACACAAGTCTAATGTAATGTATCATGAATGTGTTGGCTAGGTGCAAGGATTGTCTGTAAATCGACAAGACAGATGTACAAAATATATGGAATTAAATAAAATGTCATTATTAAATTAAAAAGAACATAAACAGGTCTGGTGCTCCTTAGCAATATATACAATGTGTCAGCACATACATCAATACAAGGGTTCATTTACAATGGAGAGTTAAAGATAGGAGAGGAAAGTTACACCTGGGTAATACCATGATGAATTGCTGGGGGGGTTAAATGTCATCTGTTGTATAAAGCAGGGTTCGAAGTGGTGGTGTATACGGGGGCACTATTATATGGCTATGGTCTTCCTGTCCTGTCTCCCCACTGTATGTCCACATCCTCTTATATGTATGCCCTATGAGTCCTCCTTCCTTATCCTTTTCCATCCTTCTTTTCTACCCCTGTATCTATCCTATAGAACCTCTTTGTCCCTCTTTATCTACCCTATACAACCCCCTTTTCTTCTCTTATATATATCCTATTCATCCCCTTCTTCTTCCCTTGTATCTATCCTATACGACCCCCTCTTCTTCCCTTATATATATCCTTTACACATCCTATTTCTTCCCTTATATATATATATATATCCTATACACCTCCTTCTTCCCCTCTTTATCTATCCTGTATGACCCCCTCTTCTCCCCTTGTATATATCCTATACAACTCCCTTTTCTCTCCCTGTATCTATTTTATACAACTCCCTTCCCACCCGTACTTGTTCTATACAACCCCCCTGTCTCCCCCTGTATGTATGTATGTATGGCCCCAGTCCTTCATCTGTTTTTTCTCTTCTGTGTCTATACTATGCAGCCCCTGTATATATCCATTACATCCCACTTTCCTATAAAGCAAGCTTTTGACTTTTTCTTACCTGTTCTGTCTTCTGGCCGTCACCTCTCCTCTTCTTCCACTGTCCTATTAGGAGCGCTCTGAATTGTAGATGATTTGACATTACACCAAGGGGTATATTTACTAAGCAGGGAGATGACAGGGAGATTGAAGTTGCCCATGGAAACCAATCAGATTCAAGCTCTCACTTTCATTTTACATACTGGAGAATGTGAACTCGAATCTGATTGTTTGCCGTGGGCAACTTCCCCAGTCTTTAATCTCCCTGTAATCTCCCTGTTTAGTAAATATACCCCCAAGTCTTACTTAGATATGGAAAATTTGAAAAGATGTAGACCAACACAGTTTGAGCAGCAGATTTAATACCTTAAACTCTGTAAAAGGTCTACTGTTCAAAGTTAATAGACTGTAATGGAACAATATATGATCTCATCCAGGTAGGAGTCTATATACTTGGATGAGGTCATATAGTGTTAACTGCTATTGTCAGTAGTGGAGATATACACAGAGTACTGTTAAATTCCTTCCTCTATTCGAATATAATGTAAGAAAGCCACAAAGAAGTCATTTTTGAGATGTATATATAAGGGGATATCTGGTAGGTTATGGGAAAATATATCCCACGAAACGAGTGATAGGTTGAACAATCTCCAGATTGGTATGTACAGCACATATCAACCCCTAGAGTGCTTTAACCATTCCTGATCACATAGAATAGATAGGGGCCATTCACATACTGGATACCAATGAGCCATCTATCTACAAGAGTCCCAAGAGTCATCCCCCATTATAACATTACAGGAAAATGATAGTCATTGTGATGCATGGTGCATGCTCTCTTTTTAAGTAAAATAATGTCTTTACCTTTTATTTTCTTACGACCAGGTAAAATATTAGCTATGCCTAAAGTCAATACTATAAGTGACAACTCAGGCTCATTAAGTGCAGACTGACGGCCCTATTGGCTCTTAAACCATACAGGGAGAGATGATCACAATATGACTGATGGTGCAGAAGATTCCAGCCACAGGATATGAAATTTCCCCACGGACATGCCTCAATTGTAGAACACGTTTCACTGAGTATTTTCAATCATATCAGTTTTCATAGTTTAATTCCATCCGTCAGCAGTGTGCGTGAGTAAGGGAACATTTAATGGGTCTAGATGCTATCATGTCATTTCTGACGGTTACTGTTAGGTATAAGTTCAGTAGTAGTGTTTAAATAAATATACGAGCAAATTCCATGTAGATATATCAGCCAATATACATCCAACCAGGGGTCAGGGTGACGAGGGGGGGAGGTAAGGGAGCGCACTGACTCTCTGGTTGGATGGACAACAAGAAATGCGTAGTATTTTCCCTAGTGTGGAATATGGCCAACTGTGCAATTGGCCGTATTCCCGCATTCCACACTATGGAAAATAATATACTTGATTTGGTAGGAAAACCTTTCCAGGGGGACCCGCCATATGTACAGTTGGTATGCATGGTCAGGGCCGCCAAGAGGAACTCTGCCCCCCCCCAATTTATTATTAAAGATAAGCCAGTCAAGTGGGGTGCATCTAAAGCACTGGTGGGCATGGGTGTGCTTTCAGCCTTCCAATCTCTCCCCTTGTGTAACTCCAACACACAACCTGTCCCTTTAATGAGCTTGAACATACTTTTCTTACCTTTGCAGTCTTTCCTCTGCTTCTTTCCTCTTCACCCATCCCACTGGAAGAATCTGTAAATCACATTTCGATGGGTCATACAGACTTTCTGCTACTGTTTGGCAATTTGGAACCTGTACAGCTCATTGGAAGACAGTCAGCACCAGTGCGGGTTCCGCTAGCAGGCCGGAGCCTGGGTAATTTGTACCCCCCCGGCCCTGTCTCTCAGCTCCCCTGCATGTTAGGTGGGGGAAGGTCTTAAAATTATATAGTAAGGGTATAGTTTAGAGCTTATGTGTGAGTCTTATATATGCAATATCCCCATTTTCCCAGGGAACTGGTGCATAAAACTTTAGGTAGGGTCCTGTGTAAGGGTATGTGTGTGTTTTGATCAGGATCTGATTAACGGTCCGCTTCTGCAGTCTGGGTCCAATCCTGTGTTTAGATTAGGCAAGTCATTATGTGTTTTGTGTTAATATAAAACTTAACTGTGAATGTGTCACACAAGCTCATCACCACCACCATTTCCTGTTATGGGACATAGGCTTCCCCAAAGCAAGTGTCTGCTACTAATACACAATGTACTCAGACATTAATAAAAAAAATAAAAAGTCAGTGATCAGGGGGTATTTGAAAACAATGGATTCTCATTTTAGAACCATTTACATATGATTGAGGGAAATGCATATAATGAATGGCTATGGGTGTGTCCTATAAGGGCGAAATGTTTCCTTTATGTTCTGCATGTTTGTGGTTACTCATTTATCTTATGCCAATAATGTCACATGTGTTATACACATAGAAAATACACAATATATTCATGTGGTGACCGACAATGGATCCTACATCCGGATCAGTAAAGGCAAAACACCACAATAATGCGACCATCTGAAATATGATTTTTTTTTTCTTTTTTATTTAAGAAGTTCCCATCTGTGTTGAATTTCATAAAAAACTTTTACTATTGGCATTGCTGTGATTCATATTCCGCTTTATTTACAACAGAGCAAGGAATACAGACGTGAAACACAAATCAAGAAATGACGTTTATTTTTTTAAGCAGCTACCGGTAGATATAGAAGGAAGTGTAACAATTCCAAGTACACTGGAGGCAGCCACAGCACAAAGAGCTGCGAAGACGTCAGGAAATGATATATATGTTACACTTAATGTACACAATCAGTTAATGTGCAGATGACCTAGGTAAAGAGCACATTAACTAAGGCGATCAGTGCACATTACCTGCCGGGCTCCAGTTAAAGTGCAGAGAAGACCAAGTACCCAAAGCAGAAACTGATGCCCAGCTCGATTATAGTTGCGGTCCCTGTGAAACAGATTATGGCTTTTACGAGCTCGGCACTGAAACAGGCGTTTTGATAGCGATCACACGCGAAATCTGAATTCGGGGCATGCGGAGAGGGGTTTTTAACGAAAGACGGTATCCCCCACCACAGACACGGCCTTTAGGCTTTGAGCGTTGACAAAACGGACCGTCAGCGCCAGGCAGGGTTTCAGAAGACGCATCCACAGATTGAGTCATTTCTCAGTCTTCTCTGCACTTTAGCTGGTGCCCGGCAGGTAGTGCACATTACTTCCTAGGTAATGGAAGAAATAGAACAAGTTTTCTGCACTTTAACTGATCGCCCTAGTTAATGTGCACATTAACTGATTTCTGCACTTTAACTGTAACATATATACTATATACCAGAGATTTACAACCTTTGGGGGGGTGTACTAGTTATCCAATATAAAGGATTGCCTTCTTAAACTCTCTGCCTTTCCGTGACATATGGGATGGGACTTGACATCAAAAACCCCATCAAGCCAGCATCGATCGCAAGAGAGATTTTATTAATCAGCGTTAGTAGATCTATAACCATGAGGATTGCCGGGAGAGTCTGCAACATGATATCAGGTCAAGTACCAATTTGCATATCATGCAGACCCCCTATCGATGTATACATACCACGGTTCAGGGCACAAAGTGGGGGTGTATACGGGGGTATATATATATATATATATATATATATATATATATAGGGTAAAGTAAGGTATGTGCTGGACCATGATGATAACAATAATGTGAGTATGCATGCAGAATTACTATTACCACGACTAGCTAGAATCTATGATGAGCCAGCATATAACATGAGGAACACCAGCTACTAGCTAAGACATATGTAGCTAGCAGCACTCCAGGTTTTGTGAAACTACAAGTCCCATCATGCTTTACGAGGTATCTGCAATATACGCATGGTGGGAGCAAGCTGGGGCATGTAGTTCCATAGCAGGTTAACTACTGTATGTCTGTTGTTGTTGGTAAGCGAGATTGCCATGCCAGGAAAATGGTTAAATAGAGCGGAGTTCAACCCTCACGTAACAATAAATATACTGCTATAAAGAGCAACAGATGTGGGGAGGATTAGACACCCTGTTAATAACATGTTGTTATGAATGTGAAGAGGATTACCACTTACACATTTTCTCATCACGCTAGTCTGGTGACCGCGGAACTCATGAAAGACGCTGCTTCCCACAAAGCGCCAGGATGTATCGGACCGAATGGTAATCTGATTATAGCCCAGTAATAAAGTACATGGGACCTCAGTCACATTCATTCCACCAGTAACTGCTTCTAAACTGTCCACATTGCCTATGTCAGTGGAGTCTTCAAGCACCAGAGATAGGGGGAAGCGGGGTATTAGACTCCTTTCCATGCACTCCTGGGGGGCTATCACCTCCGAAATGACCCTCCAACATTTGTGAATGTCTAATTAATCCACCCTGCTGTGTGTCCATGAAGGGAACATGTCATGCCTCACCCATGGAGCATGTTTTTATAATTTACCTGTATCATAAGGTGTATTTCTGGCCATACACCTGCCAGATATTGGGTGCGCTGATGCGGTGTGCGATCCCCCTTCCTTGTCCTGTACCTTCCTGGTGTTGTTGTTTAACCTATTCCTTTTCAGATGGAACATGGTGGGGTGGTAGCAGTGAGGGGGGTCAGCATAGGAGTGTCATGGCGTAAGCGGGTAAATATACTGTACTTTGGTAAGAAGGTTTGTCGGTCAAAACCCGGAGGGTGAGTGCACAACACCCTACCAGTTAGGTCTTTGAGGTGACCACCTGCCTGGTGCTGGGGTGGTCAGAGTATAAAGGGTCAAGTGCTTGCCATAGGACCGTGTAGAGGGTCAAGAGGTCAATGTAGGAATGACCTCTTGATATTGGATTTCTACTGCCCCCCCCCTTTCCTTTGCAATTGGGCAATTTCTGCTATCTCAGTTAATCATATAATTTGAATTCGTCCCATATAAATAAATTCATGTTCCCTTTTTCAATCCCATCCTTTGTTGTCAGCGTGTTTACTAAGGTGTGTCTGGCTGCCTGGTGTATAAGGGAGTGCTATGCCGTTGGCTGTTCATCAGAGCTTGCGAGTTAGTCTGATATAGCATTGGGATGTTGCAAGGGAGGAGGCTGAGTACAGGGAGCAGGGCCGCCGTCAATAATAGCGGGGTACGGGACTGGTAAGTCCTGCTCCCCCCCCCCATGTGACATTATAATGTCATGACGTCATGACATCACAACGTCTGTCCAAGCAATGAAACTCACATAGACGCCATTACTGCCGTCTATGTGAGTTCTGGTTTAGGAAATGCAGATAGAAAGCTTCCAATAGGTATAGTTGCAATAGTTATTTTTTGTGTTCTGGGGCGAATCTTGACATTCTCGGGCCCCATAGGTAGGAGACATGTATGGAGGGACAGAGTGCTGGGTATGGGGCAGAGCAGGTGTGACTGAGTTATAAAAGCTGTCAGACTGACAGCTTGAAACCGCACACTCCGTGTAGGAATGCTATGTGTGTTTTAAGCTGTCACAGTAGGGGAGTGACTGCTATAGGGCCTGGAGGAGGAGATAGGCCCATGGTTGTGTTATGGAGACAATTTAGGGCACGTGTGTCAGTCCATAAGACCATACTAGAGAATATTACCAGCGTGTGTAGACATGCATATAGCTTACATATTAATGCTAAACATTGTCTGACACTAGAGGGTAAGGTTAAATTATACCCCAGGGCTCTCCCTTCTCTGTGATCTCTCTAGGTTGTCCAGGTTTTATGAGGACATAGAAAAGAGTTTAATATTGTATAGGTATTATGCTTGTGTTATTTAGAAGCGTAATAGCTATATACAGGGCCATGCCTCAGGTTATATGGGTATCAGAAACCACCTACCAACATTCATCCAAGTAAAACCAATGCCACAACCACTTCTACATAAGCCCGGCCCCATTAAAAACCATCCAATCAGCAATGAAGACGTGTGTCCCTTCATTGCTGATTGCATAGGTGGCCATAGGCGCACATTAAGCCCCCCACATCACCAGTAATGGGGAGCCCCTTATTGTCCGCGTAGCTTCTGAACGGCACTGAATGGATTTGGGAGTTTAAAGTGGGGGTGGGGGAAGGGAAGGGGGTCCCCTTCTAATTTTTTTGTCTACAGCCCAGCAAACCTAGGGCCACCTCTACACGTATTTTCCACTTTATTACCTAGTGGACGTAATAGTTAGAGGAGCAAAAAGGTATTGCATTAAGGGAATTAAGGGCAGCACAGATGGCATCTATGTGGAATTTGTATGTTNCCCCCCGGTGGGTTTCCTCCGGGTGCTCCAGTTTCTTCCCACACCCCAAAAAACAATACTAAATTGTCCTCTGTATCCAATCCCCAATCTACCTGTAATGTAAGCTTGCGGGCAGGGCCCCTCTTCCCCACCCATCCTGTCAGTACGGCTCTGCGGACACTGTGTAAATAAATAATTAAATAAATATTAATAATGATAAATAATAAGTTGGGCCCCCCCACGTATAATGATTCAGCACTGAATATTATCCAGATGGATGGTGTTCAGAAATAACTAGTTTACAATGCTGCATTCTTTTCTAATTAAATGTCGAATGTAAATGAAACCATTATCCTTGGAATTCAGATCTAATGATTTTTCTTGCTATTTCTGGCATTATTTTAGAGGCACTTTCACAATGATTCTCATGACATCTGTGACGGCAGGTGCGTTACAACACCAAAGACACTGGAAAGCCGTGAAAGATATCCTGCAGCTCACCTGTAGGTGAAGCCTGTACGTTCATGTAAACGCAGCCATTCCCCTGCTCTGAGGGTCTTTCCCAGCACCTCTCCCTGGACACCTGCCAATGNCTCCCCGAGCAACATTGCATTTGTCAAGCAATATGACTAATTTGATGAATGTAGCCGAGCGCAACGCAGCATGGCAGAGAGATCTCTAGCACATAATAGGTGTTATTAAGAGATAACGACAGTTTAAGCAAATATATCACGCCATAGTGCATAAATAATGTCCTGAATGAGACGTTTCAAGCACAGCTCTGGGACGTGTGATATAATGGAAAGTAAAAAGTCATTAATAGTGCAGCATTAGAAGAGCTGTGGTATCATTTCTTTGATGTCAGATTTATAATGGATATTGTAATAGCTGCTGGCTTACAATATAATACAACGCAGCTGCACAGTTACTTACCACTTCTGTGAATTGTACCCCCCTGAGGTTCAGATAAGGAGGAATTCGAGTTTAATTGACTTAAGGTAGACTTGAAGCAACATGGGATGTCTATGCGCACGGGGACATCAATAGATGCGCGCACACACACACCCGGGGGCAAGCGGCTGGTCCTAATCAAATGCCCATTATCTGCTAGGAAGTACAGAAGGCGCCCAGACCTTTAACCTTGTGGCAGCAGCTAATGATCCCCAGCCCGAACCTCACAAATGTCACAGTTCTTATAAAAATCCCTTTCAAGTGTTGTTTAGGAAACCAGTGCTTTCAAATCATGGGTCATTCGCAGTTTGTGGACCGTCGCCGCCATGTTAAGCGCACATCTGTATATCATAATGCAGCTATCTTTTTATAGCACAATCTATGTATCGCTGAATTCATGCTCAGCAATCAGCAATGCTAATTCCCAGTCAGATACAAGCTGACTGCACTGGAAATATTACCTAATATAGGGACCAATTCTATATTTCAGCATATAACATTAGCCTCATAGAGCTGCGTAGAAAAAAGAGCGAGTTTTCCCCTAATGCAGTTGGCTTAAGGGACATAAAGGGGAACTGAATCGGCCCCCATAACNTCTCAATAATGTCACCACTTGTAACAAGTGTCAACCATGGGAGGGCTATAACTTAGGAGTTGCGACCGGTGCCCATGGTGCAAGGAGGAGGGTGATCACAGCTGATCTAAATAGCTGCAGGCTGTGAGCTCCACAGAGAGGATTCATAGAAACATAGAAAGTGACGGCAGATAAGAGCCACATGGCCCATCCAATCTGCCCAGGATTCTCTAGTGCAGGATCCCGTTATGAATCCCATTCCTCTCATTCCAAATTGTACTGTATCGGACCGCTGATCCGAAAGGGTCGCTAAAGGAAAGATTATAACAGTGTAAGTGCTGCTAACCCCACATGAGCAGAGACCTGGATCTGGTTCAATGATATAAAATAACTATAATCTCCTCTGTGACTGTCTTCTGAATGATACACTGTAACAGACATACAGAAGATTAATAAATAATAATAATAATAATACGCATGCTAGATTTATTCTTTCTTCTACGCTCCTTTCCAAAGAGCGGCTTGAGATTTCATCAACCATCGGCTCATCAGGTATGAAAGATTTAGGAGACTCTTAGTGAGAATGTGCATACATGGGACCTCCTGACCCAAAGGTTTCACCAATTCCATTTGGAGCCAGGAATTACTATCAAAGATAAATAACATCGGAGCTGGGATAGTGTTATCATGGCAGAGATTTAAATCCTGCACTAAACTTCCCCCTGGATGCTGTAAATTACTGTGATACAAAACCCTGCCTCATATACTGCTGAAACCTGGGTGAGTGGTTGCCTGGTATAGGAATTTATCAGTCAANCTGCTGTAAAACTACAGATTCAAACACTGATATAAAGAGGAAAATGTAGAGCTGTATGTCTCAAGGTGTCTTCNCATCTGTCTTGCCAAAAGATGCATCTAGTTTGCTGGAAGTCACTATCATCAGAGAGTGACGGTGTCTCCCCTTACACACATACATGCATGGAACATATCTCATTATATATATAACTCAGAAGACCTGGCCAGTATACATTCATGGAACAGAGAAGAACTAATCCATATACATGTAGGGAAAGGCTAACCCAACAGACCTGACCTGTATATATGCATGGATCAGCTAACCCAGTATACCTAACCCATATACACTTGTAGAACACATGACCCAACAGACCTGATTTGTATACATACGTGGAAGGTATGAAATGACCCAGCAGACCTGGCCTGTATATAAGTATGGAACAGCTAACCCAGAAGACCTGACCCATATGCATGTATGGAACACACGACCCAGAAGATCTGACCTGTATACATGTATGGAACAGCTAA
>JABWIB010003162.1:16791-45290 GCA_016617825.1 Platyplectrum ornatum | reverse complement strand
TGGGGAAGTTGCCCATAGCAACCAATCAGATTCGAGCTCTCAGTTTCATTTTACATACTGGAGAATGTAAACTCGAATCTGATTGGTTGCTATGGGCAACTTCCTCACTTTTCAATTCCCCAGCAAATTCCCTGCTTAGTAAATATACCCCTATGTGTGCATCTGCGCAGTGCGTAATAAGCCTAACGTACTAAGGTCTAGATCAAAGTGACTGCGCTGTGAGATTATTTATATTTGCATCTCGAATAAGTATGAATGTTTTGATTTTGAAGACTGACATGTATCATGTTTCACATCTAAATAATTNTAGAAAACATATTTTAGTTAGCTCCAGCACAGTTGTTTGTGTATATCAGCTCCCTATTTAAATGTGTTGCACTGGAAGATTGCAGATTACAAATTGCTTTCAAGTCCAAACAGTGTATTCTAAAAGTAATTTGGGNTATAATAAACCATTTTGTTTACTACAGGTATAAGCAATCTGTAGCANCGGTATATCACACCTGCTTCACTGTTTACAGTATGGCTTAATAATAATTCAACGCAGCATACCTAGCTCATCTTCACCAAATCCCAGTATATGACCTGTGAAAGGTCCTCTGCAGGAAGCTCCACTGCCAAGACAGAAGGGTTTCTCCTGCCACTGTTTGGTGATGGTATTTTGNTGGAGTGTTACAAAATTGCTGAAACAACAAAACCATCACAAAAAGTCAGAAATTGATTATAACGTTTAGGCCTTANGTCTTATATACATAGCTGATTTATTTATTTCTATAGTCTATAGAACTTGACCTAAGAAATTAAAATATCTCCTGCCCAAGTTCTCATAACTTCTTAGAACAATGACCAATCACTCCATAACGTTCTGTACAACATTTATTACCAATATTTTTTTCTTTGATTTTAAAGATATTCCTTCTGAGTAATGTTCTGGTTAGCTCTGTTGTGACGAATTGGGTCAGATTTACAGCATTAAAAGAAATTCTGTTTGTGTGCTTGTATTTCAAGTTTCGAGTTATTTAAAGAAAAAAGCAAAAATAAAAAAGTCTAGAAGGATCATTATCATTAACTGGTAATCTTGACATTTAACGAAAAAGCGATTATAACATACCCATAGCGGTCACCAAACACGTAACTGCCATAAAGTCGTTCTGATTGACACCCTCGATATATAAAACCTCCAACAGTTTGCCCGNTGCTCAATGGCTTGAATTCTAATAGTGGAAGTTCACTTTCTGAAAAATAAATTGAACTGTTGTAGCATTAGGCCAAAACAGTACAAAGGTAATTTATTATCCATACAACTTGTAAAGTAAGACTGGGATTTTGGTTGGTTTGTTTATATTTTTTAACCATTGCCTAAATTTACCAAACTGCAGTATTGAAAAAGCTTGTCTGTTCCCCACAGCTACCAATCAGATTTGTGCTCACATTCTCCAGTATGTTATATGAAAGTGAGAGCTTGAATCTGATTGGTTGCTACGGGCAACATCCCCACTTTCCAATNCTGCAGTTTTGTAAATTCAGGCCCAGGACTACACAATGACCAGCTTTTTTGTTTTCTTAAAAATAATGATATTTGGATCAAAGAGCCATTGCAGTATAGTAATAATCTAACTTCCCAGGTATCTCTGTTGATATAGTGTCACTGTTACAGGTAATTGCAACTATTCTCATATTTTGCTATAGGAATTACACAATGGAAGTTATTCTATATTAGGAGCAAACGGAAAGTAGAAAACAATCAACAATTAAAGTGAATGGAAGTTACAGATATATTTCTTTTTTGTGTTTACTCACGATCATGAGTCATTACCTATGTATTCTTTACCAGGTTTTAAAGTGAAAATGTAAGATGCATAATGAGACCCTTTGGATTTTGCCATCATTANAATCTGTAACAGCGTATGCTAAATAACAGGGTTGACTAAAGAATTTAAAAGCTACAATGGCTGCATATGAACTGCATAATAACATCAAATCAATTAAATAGATTNAATCTAGTTGAGAAACAGTTTAACAACAGTTTAATCAATCATAGTTAGTGGCCGAGAATTAAACTGAATGGAATACTTAATCATGACATATGTAATTAGCATGAAAAAAGCAGAGNAAAACCAGTTTCCAAAAGAAAAATATTTTGTGAGCAATATAAATAAGATCAGCAGTCTCAATGGTTGGCCTCGGGGAGTTTAATAAATATACTTACATTAGAGTAATGACATATCTTACAATGAGCCATTTCCTGAAGAAAGAAAAATTCTTCTGTTCCTGACATATGCTCTAATTTGGACTAATGTATTCTACAGCAACCTGTGCCATCATTAATGTGTTAATACATTAAGCATTGTATAAAGGCAGCAAAAACCACAGAATAGCCTACCATAATCCTTTCCTTTTATGATCTGCAGGATTCTGGTACTTGACCGGTTCTTAGTGCTTGAATCCGAGCAAAGCATTGTTAAATTCATACTGCTTTCTTTGGAATGGTGATCAACTGCACATCTATTCAAGAACAAGAACATTTTCACATTTTTATAAAACAAGGTAAATAGATCTGTATATAAATTAATATTGGGCAAACAATTACATATTTAGAAATGTCTATACAGTACATTACATAATTCAGCTGGACTGGGAAACAGAATATGCGCCTGGGTCATTCTGTATATTACTTGGGACTGCTTGGTAATTATTTTGTACCAAGGGGTGGGGTGTGGAGACCCTAAGCGCGCCCATAACTGCGAAAGTATGGAAAACACTGCTATAAAGTCTAATTAATAATAATAATAATAATAATAATACATATTATTAGATATCTTCTATTCACAAAACCCAACCATAAAACCCCAATATCCCGGAAGAGACGGAAGCTGAGTAATGAAAAGGATTGGTCAGTAAATATAATAAATACAGTTTATGGAAATGAGTCCATATCTAACGCAATGAAAATCCAGTGAGGTCAATTGAGAGGGAGATTTGTAGCTAGGATGTCTAAATGTAATTTGTTCCAAAATAATTTTTCANTTCCACTCATTACCCGATTTGCAACTAGATTATGTGGCAATAAAGAAGTCCTGAGGTGTTCACAGCAAAACCACGTGGCTTACCTGCCTGGGTTATGTAGTCCATGGGCAAAGATTTCAGGGGGTTGATTAGTGCTATTAAAATGAGGGTTGCTTCTTGGAATAGAATAAAGAGCATTGCACCCATCAATATCAACATCCAGTCTCAGTACAGATCCGGTGAAGTCACTACAAAGTGGAGAACAAATGTGGAATGGATTAATATATAGGATGTGTTACAAATGATGCACTATTACAGTATGTATCACTTAATGGCAACAATATTCTGGTCTCACTTATTCTGGTCACTACCTAGAGCTGCAGGGTGATTAATACCTGGACTTTCCNCTAAATATTTTGGGGAGGAAACTAAATCTGTTTTGTGATCATAATGTAGGATCTCAAATAATTTCATTTTCCTTTAAGTGTTTGTGATTGTTACCTTAATCCATCCATTTCTTCCATGTCATCAATAGTTATCATGCCATCTCCTAGGAAAATATACAGGAAGCCATCTGGACCAAACAAGAGCTGTCCTCCCAGGTGTTTCCTATGTAATTCAGCTACTTCTAGAAACATTCTCTCTGTTCTCACGTCAACTTGGCTGGGGTTCTTCCTGTTTCAAATGAGGAATTAAAGCCACTTATTAATATAAGCGCAGTTCTGACGTAGATTTGTGCACATGCAAGTTGTGTACAATGGTGAGAAGTGAAGAACATGAGAACATGCAATCTCCACACAAATAAGGTCCTGTCCAGAATTGAACTCATGACCTCAGTACTGTTGGACACAAGTGCTAAGCACTAAACCGCTTTGTTAATACACTGAAAAGTATATTTTACTTTTCAACTCAACATTGCATTCAACTTGTACGTGCATACCCCAATCTACATCAAATGCATAGAACACATCATCACACACTTGCATATTCTTATTGCTCATTTAAAGCAATAAATATATCATTTGTATTATATATTCTTAACCCAAATTTAACTGATTATACACAATATATAACCCTATAAATATTTTGTCCATGTTCATATGCCAGAACTTTCAAGTTCATTAGGAAACCATATACTATACAAGATGGCAAGCACTTAGAACTGTCCATTCTAAACACAACGTTTAAAATGATAAGGTCACAGATTTAGAATATATTTCATTGCAAATAATTATGGGGTATATTGTTTGGGAATTTATTGTCATTTACAGTTAAAACTTATTTGTAGAATATATTAAGTTTACAGTAGTGNTTAAATACATTTATGAGTTTTGCACATCAAACACATTCTAAATGATTATTTATATAGACATACAAATGTACAGTCCAGATGAAGTACCTTGACACTGTGTATTCCACGACGCGAAGAATGTGGTCATGAGGTCCGCTTGCCCAGCGTTCTTGGTTGGTGGTGTACGACACATACAGCTTTCCATTTTTCTTATAATTGGGATGGAATGCAAGGCCTAGCAGTCCTCTTTCATCTCCTCCCTGCAGTCAAATGAGAGACACGAAGAATTGTAAAGTTAATTATGTGCTTTATTGTGTTTCAGTTGGAACCCAAAAAAAAAAAAAAGGTTTCTTTCTTTCGGATAATCTGTGCCCAAATGTCTTTCTTTTTTCTCTGACTACCACACAAAAAAGATTATAAAACATTTCACTTTGGGAGACTATTTAAGAGTTTGGGAAGACAATCGTCTTGTATAAGTTTATCTATGCACCAGGCTCTTATACTACTTGTGTGAAGAGATTTGTGTGTAATCTTTTGGTAGCCATGAAGACAAGTTTAAGTGCTCTGAAGAATTCTTAGCTGGCTTGTTTGCAGTTTCTTGTAGGCAAATGAGAAAAAAATGCTTAATGACATTTAATCCAACTATGCAAAACAAAAAAAACTCCAAAAACAGTCACGGTTGCCAAGTCCCACTGTCTTGGCAATATGTTTTGAAAACATTTAAATTGCTAGTGTAATATGTAAACCTTTGTTTTGCCCTGGGGGCAGCTGGATCACTTGTCACAACTCCGGTGGTCTCCTCATCATAGCTCACTGTAGGCAATAACTCGCTATCTCTGACTCCTTTGCAGAACTCATACTTAAGCATGTGGTTAGCACTAGAGGAGACACACTCTTTACATAGCTGCAAGCAAATTATCCCTCAGACAACATCTACAAATATTTTAATTGCAAGACTGGTTTTCACAATGTTTTACATATTGAATTTTAGGAAAAACATAGTAAAGTAGGACTGTAAAATCTTGTTTAGAGCTACGATACATACTGTCAGGAAGAAAACAAAGATTAACTGAAAGTAGCTGTAAAGTTCTATAAGTGGATTGTTAAATGGGTACAAGACATAGCAAGCAGTGATCAGTGTATAAAGTTCAACAAGTTTCCTCTACAGTAATATGTATCTGTCTATATAGGATTGAGAGAATTGTCACCTTTTACATTTTGTAACCATCACCCAGTATTGGGTTTTGATCAGAATATTATAATATCATATTTTGTAACCATCATCTATTACTGGGTTTTGATCAGAATATTAGAGTCACTCGTTTTAATTATGTAGTACACTACATAGAAAAAATACATATCATAAGCCCATTAATTCACATGCCAATTAATTCACATTAACCCCTTTCATGCCAATGAATTCACATTAACCCCTCATTGTAATAGTTATTTGTTTCGTAACAGAACTAACTGCCGCTAACTAAAACTCTTTAACAAATAGTCTCTTCTGAGTTACTAGATACTAGATACAGGCTCAGGTCATGCATTCCCCAGGGACCTGGTAAGTGAAAACATTACTTTCCTAGTTAAGCATGCCTTGAAAGCATTTTCAGAATGCATGACACTCAATCCCTTGTTAGGCAGGAGAAAATTCCAGCTGACAAATATTAGTGCCACTCATACTTAGATAAGAATCTGGCACCATGTTGCACTGTANATTAGCATGCTATGTTCTAGATAATGAATGCAAATGGGAAACATTTCAAAAATCCAGAAAACTGCATTAGGTAAAATAGCTATTGCACATAATAAGACAAGTATTTCATNAGGATCAATGAAATCTGGTGTAGTGTGCAAATATAACAGGTATGCAAATATCAGAATGACAAAGTGGGTAGTATAGTGCAGCAATGAGCATGGTAGCAGTCATGATGCCCCATTCCTCCTTCTAAAATCCTGCACCAGCTCGGGGGTTACTGTAAGTGACGGATGGAGAAGATTTGTAATGAATAAAAGCTCCTATTCATAGTTAACACAGTCCTTTACGTCTAACGGTAATTAAACGGTTTAATTAAAGAAAACTTACTGGATACCCAACACTATACTGATATATTTTTAAAATACAGTTAAGCCATTTTTTTAAGGGGTTTAAATGGTTTTCATATAAAAATGTATTAAACTGAAATAAAATGAAATAATAAGTTGATAAGAAAATGAAATAGGATATTTGCTGCCATACTACACCTCTTTGCCGATGTGCCTATACACATCTGTTGTATGTGTCTACGGTGTACTGATTTGTAGTACTACCTACTGTATACAGAGTTGTTACNGTCAGAACTCCAGAGGTTTTCAAAATTGTGAATACGTTTCTGCTGCACAAAAAATCTGGACCAACCCCATTGTTTCTAATGTGTCCATAACCATATACAACTACCGCTGCTGGCTTCCACTAAAATCCATAAACCAGCAAGGTCGGCCTCCCTATCCCAGCAGTAGTTACTTTCAAAATATTGAATTTGCTGCTATTGTAACTGGATGAGCAATCAGTAAAAATGTCTCATTGCTTTTGCCAAACGGAAGATCAGGATAAACGTGACTTCATTTGTTTTTGTTTTAATTCAAACCTTTATTTGTACAAAGATTTGTTTCTACAAACTGTGACTAATGGAATGGTCATGCGGCTAAAAGAATTATCCTCACATCATTATAATGAAACATAAATCCAGTAACCTTGACTTGCAACTTGCTAGACTTTGAGTTTGCTACTGACATTCTATATTTGCAACAATAAATCTAAATAAGAACTTACACTGACCTTCCATAAGAACAAATATTAAACAATTTAGAGGGCTAAGTACTCCCTTTCCTGAAGGGCTTGTAGACCACCAAGAAACAGTCATAAATCTGAAGAAATATGAGTTTTCTATCATGTGTCTGCCCCTGCGGAGTTTTGCAGAAAGATAGTTTTAAAGGTCAGGTTAAAAACATGGATTGCAGAGCTGTGTCATGAAAAGTTCTGCCTGGAACACATGAATGGCAAGCATTATGACCTCAGGAACATAAACGCTTTGCAAACAATTAGTATTTCTATAAAAAACAAATAACAAGAGAATATAAATCTATAACATTCATTTTACCCCCCCCTGTAATTCAACATGGTTTTATCCACCCTTGAGTAATTTGTGAATATGTCAATAGTGCTTAAAGTCTGAATCTGTCCCAATGTGAGGGCATACGCTTCTGTTCAAAGTAAACAAAGACAAAAAAATAACATCTTTTATTCTTATATATAGCTTTATAACTAGAAATAGGGGCATTTACTGAATGCTTCATCTTAAACTTACACCAGCCACGACTTGTTTCAGGGAGACTTTCTACACTTGCACCTGTATTGTCCTTACCCTGGAACTGGATCAACCCTAATTTCTAAATTGTGTTTAATAATAAATATTTCTAATAAATACTTTTGCTTAAATTCATTCTGTAACAGGGAGAACTTTAAGCCTGCAATATTCACTGAAAATGCCCATTGGATTTGCAAGACAATATTACCAGCACCTCACATACTAGAAACAACCTGTTTCTTGCTCTATGCCATCCAGGGTCGGTGCTAGGTCTCTGGCGCCCTTGGCAAGACCTATCACCTCCCNCTTCCCACCACCACCACCCAGATGTGATGACGTCACTTAAAACCATCGATGAGGGCAGCGGTGAGAAGGTAATTGTTTAATTTTTTTTACATTTTTTTTTTTACTACCGCCCTGCTGCATTAAATGCCTAATGGGCCTTATGGGCATAGTGGCCCTGCCATCACATGTCATGCTAAAGATCTATTAGATTATAGTCGGTAGAGATTTTGACAAGGAGATGATTATTTATCGTAGTAAAGATAATATAATTAAAGCATGTGTATTTATTGTGTAATGTGCAGTTCTTCTTTTATGTGGCATTGCTGCTTTAAGGTTTCGAAAAACTTAGTAGCTCTGNGAATGATGTAGAATTGCCACGGGGAAAAAAGTTAGCTACATAATGGCTAAAATTTAATACATTACACTTTTTTCACGTCTTCTGCACAATCTTTCCCCAAACATAATAAATGTATCAAATCTGTCAGCCAATCCAAGCAGTTTAAAGCTGAAGGGAATCAAATAAAATGTGCTCATTTCCTTCTTTTTACAAGCTTAAAATAAAAGTATCATCTTTTAACCCTAAGCTTTACATTATAGGCAAATTAAAAGCATTTGTTAAATCACTGTATAGGTGTATGCTCAGGGTTTTATTAAAGCAATTGCTCTCAAAATGTATTTTGTCTATGGACGAGGTTTGCATATCTTGGAACACTGGTTTTAACAGTTCCAGTCTAGAGTTTTGAAGAAAAAGCTATTAAAAACGAGTCATATGTATGATGTCATTCTCATAATGTCTTAAAAAAAGGCTGAAAGTACAAATAATATTTGTAGTGTAGGACTTCATCCATGCAGCTTTCCATTCCTCAATCTTGGATAATATTTAGTGGTGTTTCCTGTTTGTTAAAAGAAAACCTTCTTGGTTGGAAAGGATTTCTTTAGTAAGATGTCTAAGAAGTTTAGCCATTTTGCACATCAATAAAACAGGCCTCCCATGTTTGACGGCATGATGAAAATTCCCATAGAGCAGAGCAGAATGAAACGACACAAGGGCACTTTTCAGTGGCTGCAGTAGATCCTTTGCTTATTCTCTCAATGGCACGTGGATTACATAATCAACCTTTCCTTGATCCCTCCTCCCCATGCAGGCAATATTACACACAATCGCAAAAGTCACACTGGCTCCTGCAACTAATAAAAACCAGCTACGAAAATAGGGTAATCTTCAGAGAGGCATTACATAGTTCAGTAATAATTTTGTCAATTAAATCATGGCTGAGTCACACCTTTTTTTTTATTCCTGGTGGCCAACTAACTTTAAATCTAGGGAATAAGACGGCTCAGATATGTGCTGCGAATATCACTGTTTAGTAATCTTAGTAATAGATTGTAGAGTGATCCTCTGTATCAATGTGCGCTGTTCAGTGGATGACAGTGCTTAAGTAAATATTCCAATATTTTATTCAGGACAACAAAGAAACGTTTGAAACTTTGAAAAAGTTTCTTTCCATGTACTGTTTTATGTATGGGCTCCTTTGTTTCTGTATTGTTCTATTTACTATGCTTTGATTCTCCTAATGCAAATGCTTGTATTATTGTGATGCATGTTTAATGAAAAATGATTTGAAAAATAAAATTATTATCCTGCTTCAATTAAACATCTTTATTGTTTTTATTCCACAATTTGCCNGCAATAAAAGAATCAGAATCCCTCATCCCGTTAACATAATATGGATAAAGCTCCTTCNCCAGAATGTGAGGCCTGGCAGTACTGTGAACGTATTTTCACCATACATAAAATAGTCATTTTTTCTCATTTGTAAACAGTGATTCTAAGTCTCCTTTAATGGCTGAATACTGAATNGCTGGAGGTGAGAGGAATTACCTGGCTATTAACACTGAGCGCACACACTCAGCCAATAGAGAGCCGGGGATGCCTGCTCCTGCAGCTATCACGTGGCAGCACACTTACTTNGTATGATAATGAAGTGCTAATACCCTCTGGCCACAATATGTACAGANATTTCATGCAGGTGTATTTATTTACACCCTTAAAACAGTGAACGCTTTACATTTTGGAAAATGCCACAAGCAGAGCATTGGAAAACTCTATTGCTTTTCATTGATTGCAAATGTTTATTCTGAGANTCATGTGTCAGATGAAGCAGCATGTGGATTGCATGTCTAGTGCAAGTATTGCTGTACAAATCAATAGGGGATGGATATCTGAGAATCTCATGTTCGAATCATAAAAGTGAATCTTGTTCTTTCTATGTAAATGTATTATACATGTTCCTTTTATGTATGTATTACCAGGTTTTTATATAGCACCATCATATTATGTAGAGCTTTATAAATTGTATCAGATAGAATTGATGGGGAAGGGGGCCCTGCCCGCAGGCTTAAATTCTATAGGTGGTTNATATATAGGTGCAATAACACGTAGACTAGGGACAATTTAGTCGAAGGAAACCCACATAGACATGGGGAGAACATACAAACGCCACACAGATAAGGCCCTGTCTGGGGAATCGAACTTACAACCTGTGCCATCCGTGCTCCATAAGTTTTGAAAGCCAAAAAGGGACTACNCTGCTAATGGAGACTCAGAAACACATCGGATTTTATTTCCCATGCCCCAGCCAGACATAAGTTAAGTGACACTATTTTCAGCTTGCAGGGTCATATAAGTTGATGTAGGCCTTAGGTAATTGAAGTCTCTCTGTGCAAGTAAAGTTATAAGAAGCGGAGGAGAATGAGGACATTGATATTACACATTTTATTTTACATAACTCATGTATATTTTTTAATATCCTCCTAATGTATATTGTTTTTGAATGTAGAGCACATTTGATATTATACGCATCTTCCACATGATAAAGGTTGTATTGTTTCTGTCACTATTTTCCAATATATAACTTATTCTTGCCATACTAGCATTGATGTTGCTACACATTCCTCTGTGTATTGAATGGCTGGGAAGCATTTTATATAACAGAATAGTGCACATTCATACAGTCAAAACAACCACGGCTGTTATTAAGATGAAAACTCAAGTACTAACAATGTGAGTGCCTTATAACATGAGATGTCAAACACGTTTCTGCGTATTAGTAAAAGCTGTACGCCTCACAGGTTGTGTCCACTAAGTGCTATATTTATGTGACAGGTTGCTGTTTATATTGTTCAACATGTATAAATTTCACTTGCAAATTATACACATTAGTGGGAATGCCAACTGTAAACTGTGGCCCTATGTTTTTATAGCAAGTAAGATGGGGAAAAAGCCTTCACTCATCATGTCAATAATATTAGCCACATGTTTCTTGTACAATTACTCTAGCTTTACTTAACTGTTTAAATACACTTCATAATATACCTCAAATACAACAGTAGGGGATTCTTTTTCCTTACTATATGCATCTACTATATGTGACTACATACTGTATATGACATAAATGTATATTATGTACCTTTCTATGGGGCTGATCGAGAGGTGAGCCTACGCCAGCTTAGCTCAGAAATGATGTGGCAATCATGCAGAACCCAAAGAAAGCTGCGGCTACTTGTGATCTAAAGGGATGGTGTGAGAGGAAAGGTGTGGAAGCACCTAGTCATGTCATGTGTCAATGTCAGGCAGGGGCGGCCTAGGTTTTGCAGGGCCCTAGCGAAAATTTTTATTGGGGGGGCTCCCCATAAATAAATAAATAAATATGCCTAGGGCCACCCCTGCACATATATATATATATATATATATATATACATACATATACACATACATACATATATATGTACAGGGGTGGCAATAGGTATATTAAATATATATTGAATTATTTCTGGGAGAGTGAGGGGGAAAAAGTGCTACTATGATGTGACGCCAGCGTGACCATGTGCTTTACACTGAGCGCATTCATGTCAGACGTCTGCATTGTGTATACTAGATCCCTGTTGTATCCTGACTTCTCTGTAGGTGAGGGAAGGCCACTCTTCATGCTTGTAAGGAATTCCAATAAACGGCTTTACCTGGCACAGATACCCCTTATTTTACTCCCTGCCCCAGCATCCCCATAAGCAATGTCCCAGTCTGCCATCTTAAATAGATGCTTACCTGCCCAGCCTGGTAAAATCTAGATTGAAGTGGGCTAAACTTTAGCCCACATGGATCTAGCATCTACAGGGCCAAGCATTCACTACACGTACACATGTTTTAATATTTGTTTGTGTGTTTCTGTCTGTGTGTCTGTCTCACTCTTTATATATCTCTACCTGCCTGTTTGGGTTTTGCCCAGAAAAAGACCCAGGTTACCCCCCAGAAAAATCTCATCACCCTAGATATATGGGAGTCTGGATAGTATAGAGGTCACCCCTACTATCCTACTTGCATACTATATCCCATCCCACTTAGCACATAATCTATGCTTATCCTGCCCTGTCCCACCCCAGGTGCTCATCGGAAAGGTGCCCAGTATGGCCGCTGAATACTTCTGGCGTTCGCACTGCACATGCTCAGACCAGGGATTTCTGTGTGGATTTTCTGCAAACTCTTATTACATCTGGATCAGGCCCAATATGTTGATGTGAAGAAAATAATAATTGAGAAAGTGTACAATATATGTTCACANTTCACCTATTACTTTCCATTTTGCNCATAGTAATATATTATTCCCGGCAAATAGTGATAGATTCATTTAAGGTCAGACTTGTGTATTGTGTTTCTCCTGGAAGGAGCTGTTTTATCATTTTCAAATGATTTATTTTAACAGTGTCCAAAATTTAGTCTATGTATCAGTATGCCTAAACATAGCCTGCGCACAGTGAAACTGTCAGCTCTGTACAGACACATCTTCTACTAGTTATGCACAGTTAATTTAGCACGTTACACATCACATCATAAAACAAATAACCTCTCCAGATCCTTTCCACATTATCCAGATTACTGCACCAGCCATTTCTATAGGCATAGCTAACAGGCATAAGACATTGTTGTGTTACTAATTGTACGCACAAGATAGTCCCTGTGACAATAGTATGGACGCACCGTAAAATAAATATTCAGGCAAAGTGTAAGTAACTTTTAGTCAGTGTTTGTGCAAAAACAAACTGTACAGCCAGTAAACTATCATCATAAATTGAACTGCAAACATTTAGAAAACAATAAATTCCTAGCCCTCACACAGTGCACAATGTTTCACTTCTTCAGCCCTTACTACCAAATAATGCAGATAATGCGCAGTCTCTTGTCAGGACCCTGCACAATATAGTATAACCTTTTCCACAGCTCCTATTTTATGTCCTTGCACATGTCACAAGCAAATGTATTCAGAAAACTTAGCGCAACTCAATTATATATATATATATATATATATATATATATATACAATAGTATGTTATTATTCTTTTCAGGGGTTCCACTTATATTTGGTGGTTCTTGTCCATGGTGCTCAAGTGCCACAAAACAGTGCCAGTAATTGTTGTCATTACTGACTGGCATGTGGGAAGAGATCCACAGGTGGTATCACTGTATGAGGAGATCTGGAAAACATGCACTGTTAGTGGTAAATGAGGACTGTGGTTGAGAAGCCCTGGTGTAAAGTCAGCATTATTGTAATACATAGAGCAGCTTTACAGAGCTTCTTTTATCTGATAAATGTGACATCATTGTTGAGTCTCTCCATTGTTCAGTATAAGTATCACACACACACACATATATCAATGACCCTGTTCCACATGGTGACTCACTAATGCAGCTTAAAATGTTTTGACGCTGCCTATAATGACTTGCCTTGCAGCAAGTAAACAAAAACTCACGTTTGGCCAATAATAAATAGTATCCTTGATTAGAAGTAAAACACAAACTCATCTATGATAAGCATAAGCAGACATTTACCATGCCTAAGGGTAAAGTGCAAGCGACCCTGACATATAGGGAGCTGTCAATAAAAGGCTTAACTTCAGGACCTCTAATGTAGAAGAAATGTTCTCCATCTGTGGCTGCCAATTACTGTCATCAATGCAAACGGATACTGCAAATGGGGGAACCAAAACGGCTTCTCTCTATTGTCATTTATTTGTATACATTTNCGTCCCATCAGGTTTACAAAACGTATGACACTATAAAATCCTTATTGGCCCCAGTGTTTCTGTGATGCCACCATTTGTAGGACTAATTAGATGTTACAACTAATTGCAACCTCTGCAAATAATAAAAGGAATGGCAGGATTTAGTTTATATAATGTATCCGTTTAATTGATTATTTACTGAATAGTAAATTGAAAGGTGTCACAACCAGCCCCAAAAATNAAAAGTGCCGTAATACAGCAGAGAATACTCTGAGAGGAAACTAGATGTGAAATTATGAGAGCTTACATTATAAACTCATTAACTCCAGAGTTCAAATGACCTTGNGTGAATAAGAGTGTAAACCTACTCCTTCGTGCAACACAATTTAGTCCGTGTGTAAAAAGTGGCAGCTCTGATGAGCCTGATAGCCATATTGCTTCACCTTCCGGAGGCTAATGACTTTTGCCCTTTTAAGGTCAGGGTTCAAAAATGGAACAGACCAGGGAATGTGGCAAAACAGATGTCTATACTTTAATAATGATGTGTGGAAAGCCAGTTTTTTTGCCGAGTACCTAGCACTTAATTAGGGATAGGCAACAGAATGAATTCACACAGCTGCGCTTTTCAGATATCAGGGAATGCACATCTAGCAATTTAACTGATTTCTTATAAAGCTATAAAAAGTGTAATTTGCCAGCCTTATTGCAGTCTTANTACACGCCAACAAGTCTGCCAGGGCCAATTCTTCTGCTATTCCATTACAGCGTGCTTGAGAAACTGATTAAGAAATAATATAAAAGGGTAACGTAAACATTCCAAAATCTCTTAATTTTCTGTGAAATAAATCAGTTCCTGCTGTGTGTTATTTAGAACTGTAGTGGTAATCATAGGTGTAGAACTCCAGGGGTTTTTCTATACTATGCCATGCTTCTCAAGTTAAGTGTTCTCAGGTTTTGCTATATATATATATATATATATTACTGGATTGGATCCAGTTTGTTGAACCTTTGCACCTGTGTATGTGCCATCTTGTGTTTGCATTGTGCAATACAGAGATATGTCTTTATCTATATATTATCGATATAGAGGTATTTAATAGCTATTTAATGTTCACCACTAAATCTCGTCTGTATCTATTTTGAAATAGTGAGTAAATAGAAATCCATTTTTATGAATGGAATAGTATCAAAAAGCATATTACGTCCATTCATAGCAGGTAGAGGTTCAGGTTCAGGGTAGGTTTGGGTGAGGCAGTGGGGAAGGTTAGTGTTAGGAAGCAGGGAAGGTTAGGGTTAAGCAGCGGGAATCAGAGGGTTGGGGTCTTCAGAAACCAGGGGGTTGGGATTAGGTTGTGGGGAGGAAAGTGTTGAGGTAGAACTACGAGGAAGGGAGGGTTGTGTAAGGCTATGGGGAATGGAAGGGAGGGTTAGGGTAAGAATTAGGGTTTGTAGACATACTTGTCAGCTGTGGCCATGATGTTGCCTACAACAGACCTGTCTAAAAAGGGCTGTCCACAGCAGAGAACCACATACGTATTTAACTGTGGGTCTGGCATCACATTGTGGAGTGAAATTGCATCTATATTTTATAGTATGGGCCTGATAACATGCTATGCATGTGGAAGGATCAATTCAGTTGGTTCTGTCAAGGGCATCTGGATCTAGCCTAATAATAACCTAAGAAAATCACATCCCATGCTGTTTAGAAATATTTTTGTCACTAATTTGTGTTAACAACAAATCATTATTAATTGTTACAATTATTATGTGTTTCCTTAACCTGTCTCCTTTAGCAATGGTATAAATTATTTGAGGCACACAATAAAAATGTCATCATGGTCATTAATTGGTTAGGGATTTCAACAAATGGTTCAGGTTATAATAATGTTCTTGACCAATTTAGGTCTTCATCTTTCAATGGAACTAATGGCAGGATATCTTGGCTAGGTTTATGTATGGGATAATTACTTTTACCAATGACTTATGTTACCAGTTATGTTACCTTTTGTTAAAAAATATAAATGATATATTTATAATTATATACAAGATTTATTTGTTGCATTTAAATAATTGTTGGAATCATTTGTATTTTGGTTGTATGCACATTTTTGTTTTAATCTTTACACATTGGAGGCCACGGAATTAAACAAATAGCATTATATTTTGAAGTATTTAGCCCCAGTTTTGGCCAGAGGTCACATTAAATGCATGTGGTGAATGATAACATGACCAATGTAATAAAGATACTACCAGCACACACTTACTGGTAAGATTGAGACTCCAATTACTGGAACTTGCCTCGATTTTTCCAAGTGCACCTGCTAAAAGCTATACTGCTGTCAGCTATTAAAATGCCAGAGAGACTGAGCAGATGGAGGTCAGGATGCTAGAGTCTGGAGCTGTTTACCTGCTTCAAGCTGTGCTTTAATTCATCATCACCTAACACTTCTCAGTTTATTTCTACACAAACCAACATCTGGGGATGGGGGCAGTCAATAACTATCCTGCCGGGCACTTTAGCAATGTATACAACTCCATCCATCTAATGGGTAAGATCTTACCACTTCTTGTAGCTCCTACATGGGGAATGGACAAGAAATCACCCAGCTACGTGTAATTCATCTTGGTTACTTATTTATTGAAGTAAGAAATGACCCTTTCAAAGGTGGTGATTACCAATGGTGACTATGATGGGGTAAACCTATATTTCATACTAGCACATACTTGACAAGGAGGCACCATGTCATGAGCTACAAANACCTCATTGTCATCTAGTTAATATGGGAAACATGGGATTAACTTGGCCCATATACTGTAAGGAGTGTTTTTACAAATGAATTTAGTTAACATTTCCTGTTGTATACTTGCTACAAGGCAAGAATTCATTCAAGTTAATGATGGCTGAGATGCCACCAAGGCTTCATTAACACNCATTGGGCCAAAATCTAAACATCCCCCTATTTTCACCCAAAGAGCTTGATAGGCACATAAAGCTGTAGGTGCATTAGGACGCTTAATGCTTATGACAGAGCTGAGCAGAGGGTACACATTGAGTAAGATGAGAAATTGTGCTCCCACGTAGTGTTATCAACTCAACCCACAATAGCCTGGGGTGTCCCAAAGTTATTTATAAAGAGTACTGGACCTGATTCAGTGCGTCTTTTCTCATATAAATATGTCTCTGCGCCCGCCTCTGTCCGATTCAGAGCCAATCTGCGCATGAGTCGCCGGCTTGAATCAGGTCCCCTGTGTCCAAGATGTATGCTTCTGTACCACTACAAACAATCCACATTTTACACTAAATAGAATAACGGTGAACCTAAATTAGACCAGATGTCAGATCCTGTATAACTGGGATCCCTGACTTCCCCATATGATTATGATTGGCAGTGTTTTTTTTATTTATTAGGGCCAAGTCCAATGCTTTTATAAGGTTTTGCTTGTCAGTTGTCCTTAAACAAAGTGTCAGCTTGGAAATAGATGTGGCCTTGCACATATCATAACAGGTTTTAATGAAATCTGTAGCTGGGAGTTCCTTCAACATTCATTTCCCAATAACTGCAAGCATTTATGATGTGTTTTTATGATTCATTTATAATACCTCATGCACCTTCACTGACTAATCTGTACTAAACAATCTATCACTTTTATTTTGGTTGGCCTGCAGTGTTGGCTTTGTGTTTAGTCTCTGCTGTTATTTTTCTTACAGAATGTTAAGCTTAGCAGTGGTGTAATCTTTCAAAGAGACAGGTGTTTAGTTCGATATCATTGGTAGCATTCAGAGCCAGAGGTGGTTTCTGCAAACGTATCCCAAAGTTATCTTACCCTACAGAGATAAGTATATCAGCAACTTTCTAATTCATTAATAATGTACTAAATGTACTTATATCACTTTCACTGCAACTGATTTTAAACTTATAATTTTATCTTTATGCTATTCCAAATTCACTACCATTTGGACATATCTATGGGTGGCAGGTNCTACAGCTTCCCCAGACTGGAGTCCTGGGAGTCCAAGACCCCTGGGTCCAGATTTACTAAACTGTGAAATGGAAAAATTGAGGTGTTGCCCATAGCAACAAATCAGATTCTAGCTGACAGTCTTAATATGNAAATATAGGCCTTGGCTGTTAGTCACAAAGGTTTGTGGTCTGTTNCCAAAAACGTCAAAACAGGGAAGCCTAGAGGCGACCTGACCTTAAATATCACAGAAGGTATTTTATATCCAAAAATAAAATGAAGTTTTATAAACAAAAAATAAAAACTCCAAACTAAAAACGAAATAAATTTTACTCTAACGCATTTATCTAAACAAGATGCAGCTCTAATTCGTAGACATCAATGCTGCACTAGGTAACATTACTATAAAATCAAATATAGATATGTGCAGCAAACCAAATAGACATGTAAAACAATAATGACATTTAAAGAGAATGGATTCTGTAAACGACCAATGGGTAAATATTTCAACTACGAATAATAACTGGCATGCCATCTGAAATGTAAACCCCTGGAATGCAGCTCAGTAATGTAAAAATCCACTAAACGTAACTCTCTTAAAGTAATTTAAACAGTTAGCCGAGTCTGGAAGAGATATTCACCCTTTCAGTGCCTCTAATGTTCAATTATGAAGCATTGTGGGAATGTACGGATGAAAGGACTTTAGTTATGGGTGAACTATAACAAAGGCCTTTATAAAAAGTTGGCTTCTCTTATATTGCATAGAACTAGGAAGATAACTACACATAATTATTAGCATTAGTGAAGAAATAAATCCTAAACAATATCATTTTTGTAGCTGTCAGTTTATAACTTCAGAAGATATTATTCTGAAGTGCAATTACACACCCTCCACCCTATATGAATAGAAAATNGNTACACTTGGGGGCATGTCCACATAGGGCCATGGCTTGCCAATCACTGTACAGTGACAGTAGCACCTTTTTTAGCCGGTACAGACTGTTAAAACACGGTACTGTACCGGCTTAATACGGGCTGTTGGAAGAAATGCAATTACAGTCCATCCGTTTTTTTTTTAGAAAGGGACATTTANTTAACATTTTTACATGGCTACATGGTGACATTTTCTACATGGACACATGCTGAGTTCTGTGTACAGCTTCTTATCTGTGTAGGATGGGTTTTAGGAGCAGGTGTTATATTGTTGGCCAGAATACATTAACTTTGGACTGGATCCAGACTTGCNTAAATCGATTGTAGTGTTTGCTATGCCCATGTGTCTGGCAGATGTTACGAAGCAGATCTTGNAGACAGAATGTATATCCCTCCATAAGAGATTCGTGCACAGGTGGCATCTAAAAACCTGCATGCCTTAACCCTACATAGGGGTGGTGATCTGCAGGTGATAGGAGATGGGAACACTGATCTGATTGTGAATGGAGGCGTATCTGCATTCAGCACGTAAGCTAGGGTTCTGGACACATATTGTGGCCAAAGTTNGCACAGAGTAGGGCAGTTGTGGCCAGACATGTTCTTGTGGTCTAACAATGGTCCATGTTTTCCAGGTCTCCTTGTTGGAGCACAGGTGTGTTCATANCTTACCGACATATTATGGAAGATCAACAATTGGTTACTATGTCATCTGTGACTCTGTGAGGAGACCTGGAAAACATTGACNATAGATGATGAGGAGAGGGATGGCCACCACTGGGGTAGGGGACTGACACGGGAGTTCACTTCCCTCTTCTGTGTGGACAGTCAGACGTATGGCCATAGGTCTGGATCTGTTTACTCATGTATATGTTTACTATGTTTCTTTTATGCTCAGTTGAAAAGTTCACAACTGTAACAATTTTAGGACTTCTGATTTCCACATGCCTGACCTCTGGTATAAGTGCTAATGATAATGGTCTTAGAGTTAATAATAATGATGTATTACCATCTCTGTGTAAGCTCAAATACAAGGGTGGCTTCTAGAATAATTCTACTGATGCAACCCAGGAGTTAAACAGTCATTGTTGCCATCTTCATTGGCATTTTGGTAATATAACCTTCATGATGTCCGGCACGAAAAAACACTAAGCACACACCTACAATACGATGTACTGGCAGATAACAGTACCCCCGTAAAACCAAAGCAAACACATTCCTTCTGCTTAATTAATAAAGCCTGCTAGCTCTTTAACAAACTAATGCTTTCCCTTGATGGAAGATCACACAGAAAAAGGCTGTTTTCAAGCGGTGATTTTACTAAACACGTAATTTACATACTATTAAACATATCAAACTTTGCAAATGTTTTCATCTAGGAAATGCCAAGAAAAGCAAAGCACCACAATAACAGGCCATGCGTTTACAAAGGCAATTAGTACAATGTTGAATTTATAGTTTTTAAATGGACAAGCCTTGCAGTAAGTAAAACATTTTCAGCGCAGTGTTATGTCAAAGAAAACCAGCATTGATTTGTCCATATAAAATGCACTTTAAACATGTCACACTACTGTTTTAACCAAATAAATCCCTAATTAAAACATTTAAATGAGGCAATTTCTGTTTATACATCGTTGTTCTAGATACAGATGAGGTTTCTACATTTTTGAAATTACTAAACGTTCAAAAAGGATTTGTTCGCCTAACAAAATCAAAACAGGGATTATCTTGCACTGTGTGTGGGATACTGCAATAATCTATACAGTGCATGAGAACGTAGCTGGCACTCTCTAGAGCAGTGCACACATTTCAGTAATAACAGGGTATGAAGCATACAATTTCAAGGAACACCCACACTGAAAATTATTCTTTCCAAACAGAGAATTGTTTGGGAACACGTTAGGTTAATTGGCTCCTTGGGATTCCTCTCAAGGAAACAGAGAACGCTGAAATGTACACATGTGTATGTAAACCAATGAAGTATTATCTTCTTTCCCAGAATCTGAAATGTAAGATAATAGGAAGAAAATCAAGAGNGAGTGAATTTCCTAAGGCTCCATGAACAGCATTCTTGGCTAGTAGGATAGGTGAAAGGTGCTCCCCCACAAAAATGCTGGCCTTTCAGGCTCTGTGTGCCTCTACTCTTGTCATACTCATTAGGACTTCCACAAATAACACTTGAGAGGGATATCCAATTACAAGATGAACTCATGCATGAAGTGTGAACGACTCCTTGTGAGCGGACAAACAAATCCATCTGCCATGCAGCGCAATGGTATATACTATGGAAAACATTGTAACATATGGATCATTTCAAATTGGATATAGGATAACAGGATTTTCCACAGAAGATGGCAAAGTACCTGGGGGCTTGATAGCACTTAAGCCCAAGAACAAATATTCTAACTGAAGGGTTTTTTTTTACCTACATTGTTTTAAAATGTACACGTCATTTCTTTTCACAAAAATCACACAATAACTATGTATTACTGGAATGAAGAAGCAGCAGAAAGTCATTTTTGTAATATTTTGCCCAATATTTGTGTTCTCTCTAATCATGTCTTTTTATGGCTTTGTCCAGTCAAAATTATATAACAATACATGATATTTGTAATAATAATAATATTATAATAATAATAATAATAATAATAATAATAATAATAATAATAATAATAAAATAAGCTGAATCCTATGTTAGTATATAAGTAATTTGATGTATTGTAATTTATGTCTATCTATTATTAACATATAGGGTAAGTCAATGGGTCTCAGAACAAAATAACACTCCATCAGATTTCTTGGTTTTAGTATTCTAGTTCACACATATACACAGATCTTAACACTTCTTATGTTTTTAGTGCATTGGCTGCTGCTGAATCTTGTTCCATTCTGTTTACCACATTCATCATTATATTTACCTATATTAATTATTGCACCAATTGGTTATCCCTTCAATGCTATTATGAAAATATATGTAGTATACCAATACAACTGTAGATGGAGCTATTCACACAGGTATTATCCCCATATCCAATCAGCAGCCAGTGGATTCTAGACAGAGACATGGTGATTTTATTAGAGATACCCCATCAGTAATTGCACAANGGTCCTATGTAATTTCATTTTAACATGTGCATGAGTTCACACAATTATACATTTCAGATTTCCTCCCCTAATGTACATTATCCTTCCAGTAATACTAAACATTAATATAAGAGGCACATTATACAANAAGAATCAGTGAGTCACATACTGGTTAGACCCAGAAGAACATATGAAAAACAATTGTTGCACATAAGAAGTGTCAATGTGAGCAATTAGATATACAACTTTATAAATAATAATTATTGCTCTTACCATGCCTATTGCATTACTCTCATTTTCTATGGGTTAATCTGCATTTAAAGATGGATAGCCTGTTAAGCCATACACAAATAACATGGATAGCCTGTTAAGCCAAGTTACCAATAACATCCAAAAGGAACTAGTTTTGGACCCTTATGGCCAAGAACCATAATGGAATAATCCTGAGACTCATCCGGTCCATTCATACTGCGTATGACCACATAGATCTGGCTTTCCATCCAATCAGCTTTCTGGCCGAGGNGCGTGACTTCACTCATACATACAGGGTTAGGCCTGCTGGGCAGACGGGAATCCTTTATATTGTACATTATGGGCCAAACTGAGGATCTGTTATACAGATTTTTCCATTATGACACCTATCCGCATAGAGAGGTGTGCGTAGGACTCTGGATTAAGTGGCCTTCTGGACTGGAGTNTTTTAAGTTCCATATGTAGGAGCAGAAAACATGTATTGATACAATATGATGTAACATATAAGCATGATATGTGTGCAAATCAACAAATACCCAGTAGCAGGTTTCAGCCTTTATGCCCTCGCATTGGAAGAAAGTCAGCATGCGGTTACATCACAGCCCTGATTATGGCAATAAATCTCAACTCACATACGTAATTGCAAACATGCATCATAAAGCTGCCTGTAATATAATGGCCCCAGCTAGTGTCTGTGGCCTGAGAGCTAACACCTGCAGATAAAGTGACAACACACAGAGAGGGTGAGGGCACGGCAGACAATCACTGCAGCTGCANAACACTTGTTATGAAACTCGAGTGCTTTCTGCTATGTACCAGCACCATGACATCATCAGTTACTGAGACCCAGATTTACGTTCTAGCATCAGAACGTAACAAATGCCATTTAGCACTATTTAGCACACCTTAGTAATTTCTTATTATGTTTGTGTTCTACATTCGCCCCTATAAGGATTTGATTTTTATATACCAAAATAATTGATAGGTGTTACTGCTAGCACCATTTGGCATAACTAAGCCTGGAATANCATAGTGTTGTAAAGTATCTTTATTCAGTTTAATAGCAGTATATATTCTTTGGCTTCATACGTTAGTGTTAAGCAACCCAAATCTTTGGCAGGTGTCTTTAGATAACAGCTACTATATGTCACAGTCACGCAGTCATTCTTCTATATACCAGGACAACCTGGTCACTGGATGACATTATTCTGGTGCATTGGGACAACATTTAATATATAAGTCTTCCACACTTTCTCAATCATTTGGGATCTTACACTATGAGGCAGATCCAGAGTTTGGGAGTAACTTGGGCAAAAGCAAATATTGAACCTCAGGGTGAGGAAAGCATAAGCTGTGAAAATGGAATTANAGTTGAATGTGTGCCAACATATTGATATATATAAGTCATCTNTTCATTCAAAATCTTCATTTCCCTGGCTGTACATAAAAACACATGTCCAGTGTGTGTATACACATTGCTAAAATCATTGGACCAGACCCAGGCTTGAGTACTGGCCAGCAGTTAAGCAGGTTCCCTGCGTAAATGCCAGAGAGAGACGTCAAAAATAACATCTGCGCAACAAACTTGAGTTTCGGATGCATTAACCACATACGAGGGGCTNGTTTTAGCATCTGGAAAACGAATAAACCTGGAAGGGGCTTGCAAACTATGCAGATCAGCGCATAAAGATAAGGTAGACACCTAAGTGTCCTGAAGGCTTGTCTGTGGTAGGGGAGAGGAGAGTCAATTCCCCTCTCTTGCGCAAAGCCACAATGAGCGCAGAAGGTCTGGTCACGATAATTTCCCAAACTGGGTGTAAATATAAGCAAGTCGCCTCATTTCCTCAGTATACTGTGATTGCTTTATAGGATTAAAGAACTGAATCCGGACATAAGAAGAAATGAGGTACGTTAGCCTCCAGACGTGGGATCTCCCAGGGGGGTAACAGACACTTGGAAAGTGTCATCCATATTTCCACAGAATTCCTTTTAAAATCCTTCTTTGATAACTCCTAAACATTCTACGGTATTGAGCACAACAAAGCTCAACTTCTATTGTAAATTCTGTATCAGAGACCTTAATCTGTATCAGGGTCGATTGTACATCTGCTAATTGGATGTTACATTCTTCAACTTCCTAGGTGTAATTAAACCATTTGTAATGGTGTCAGAACTAAGGTGTGTACTTCTATAAAAAGGGCCTGTTCTCTGCTGTATATATAATTAGGAGATTACACATAACATTTTATACATGATGTACAAATTAAAAGTAACAACGTGTCATTTTAAAAAGTCAACAATCGGCCTCTCCATGAACTTTATGTGTAGAGAATAATGACAAACAACAAGCAAGCGTTCATTAAAACATTTATCTCTGGTGAAATCCGCTAGCGTTTACATGCGAGGGCTTCTCTGTGACCAGCAGAAAGAATAATGTGGCTTCTCCAATGCCCATTAAAGGGTTCAGTGATCGATCAGTCGCAGACACCTGTGTCTGATTTATTTGTTATAGCTTGTCTCACTTGTTTATGATGGTTTCTGCTATTTAATTGCATATGTTGTTTAAACTTATTACCAGGATAATGTGTATCCATCACCTACTAATACTGTATATGATGACAGAAAAATAAGCCTGTATTCACTAGGATATGAGTAGGCAACCTGTGGTTCTCTAGATGTTGTCAAACTACAACTCCCAGCATGCCTTAACTACTTTAACAGTTGTTTTAACAGTTGATACCTGACAAAGCATGCTGGGATGTGTAGTTTGACATCTGGAGAGCTGCAGGTTGCCTACCCCTACACTAGGAATACCTGACACTACAGAGTATATGTATATGGCTAATTGCTAAATGAGACGTATGTGCAGAGACGGCATCTTCTACAGTCACAAAGTCTGTGCTTTACTAGCATTTAAATATAGTATTGTAGTGCTGGCATTTTAAACAATGTATAAAAAAATTCTTAGCTAAATCTAAAAAAAAAATGGAAGTGCCAGTAGGATCCCCTTCTACTGCAAATATTTAAATGAGAATAAACTCCNGTTAGCTCATTAAAATAGCGCATATAGCAGTCGTATACGCAGACAGATGGCCACCTGTCTTTCTGTGTGCTCTCTCGATCTAAGCATGCGCAGTGCTTATTTTCTCTGCACAGCTCTGTATCAGGCCCACTCTGTGATAATAGTATTCTGGAAATGCACAATAGGATAGCTTGAATTGGTAGTAGTAATGAGGTAGTAAAATAGATATATTCTGGCTATGGCAATGTTCAATGACCACCTCAATACATTTAACCAGATTCTCTCACAAGGTGTCAAGTAAGTGTAACCTGGAATATTTCATGTCTGATTTTATCACCCACTTTAACCTCATCTATGTTCACAATATAATATAATACCATTGCTAAAGGCATTAACAAATATTTGAACTTACATCTAAACTAACATGAACAATAGCAATGATCTAAACTTTGGAAAGGAAACCAATTGTGGCTAGCCTTGATCAGTAATCAGTTGTCACTTTACGTTACAAGTAATGCATTTCAGTAATTTAATCTGAACTTTAAAGAAGAACATGTTAGGCCAGAAAAGTACATCTTTATAAAATTGCCTCTTTTATTCATGTCATGTCTAGCCTGTCAACTCTCTTGACTCTATGAATGGAGGTGTATACACTGATGTGCCATACCATTACTACCACTGATTTCATTCCAGAGTATTATATAGTATATACTAGTACACAGTGTACAGTTATAAGCTAATATATTTCACTTATATAAAAGAAATCTATTTAAAAAAAGAAATAAAAGAAAATGAAAAGAAAAAAAATGTCTGACCTTAATTCCACTTTGAACCAATTTATGAATGTCAAGGAAAGGCTCCTTTATCAAGTCTCCCTCAGGACTCAATATTTTGACATAGCCTTCCTTCTCAAGGATGAAAAGTCGTTGCGATCCATCCCCACTATGCATAGCTCCAACAGGCTGCCTCAGTCCCCGGATAACCTCCTGAATGCAGAAGCAGTTGTGCTTGTGTTTCCTACAAACAGATTCAAAGTATTACCCATACTGTACAGTGATACATATCAGATAACTGTCTATTACCTATGCATGCCCTGATCATTACGAGGACTAATAATGTGCCATTTACCAATGCATTGAATCAACAAAGGCAAATTATGCAGGGACCATGGTCTTGTTCAAAAATGCATATTGGGTTTTCAAGAATATCCAATGAATCATATATCCATTAAGTCATAGATACCGTGGTTCCCCGATAATAAGACCTATCCCGAAAATAAGCCCTACCCTAATTTNTTAATATTTTGTATAATATTTTTTTATTACTTGTTAAAGCAATTGTTGACTATAGACTGGTTTATTTTATTCCTTTCTTTATTTATTAACGCGTTTTACATATATTATATATATATTATTGCAACCAGCCAAATCAGTTCTTGGTAGTAGCTAAGTTACCTACGGACATGTTCTTAAAGTGTGGAAGGAAACCAGGGCAAACACAATAAAAACACAATAAAAACACAGGATAAAGCCCACACATAATGAGGAGAACATACAAACTCCACACAGTTATGGCCTTTCCAAGTACTGAACTCTTTCTGCCAGGCAGTAAATAATCTGATGTAAATATTGAAATTGTGTGGTCTTGAGTGTCATGCAATTATTGGATTAAATAAGTAGTCATCCGTGTGGAATATATTTATCCCCTCTAGGATCTCATGGAGGGAAGACAATAAAAGTAAGATAGTTCAGTGTGTCATGTCTTAATGCTCACAAATACATGTTACAAATGCCTGATTTGCCTGTCAAATTATTTAAAACCACTTGGGGCATATTTTTAAACATGTTCTATAGATTAGTTTGCGTCCCACCAACACAACCCCATTAACTGTAATGACCAATTATACAAAGTTCTGATGGGTTATCGTATAATCGTACTATTTTTGTGGCTCCTTTGTAAAAAAAAAAAGAGAGAAAGGATACATTAAATTGGGATTTAATTAAGTAAGGAAATCTATAAACAAAATTGTGGGAGAGCGATGTGGGTCGGAAGTACATACTAACAACTGAGAAAGCATGACAAGCATCCAAAATATTAAAAAGGCATTTGTTCCCAGGCAATCACATAAACAGCAGATGAAGAAAACATCTGGAGGGTACAGCTGCTAAACATCAGGGCAGACTGAGTTAATGTACTGTCAAAACAACAAAAAGATGTTTTGTTAGATAAAAGAACATTTATCTATATGAACCTGCTGATCTCTTCCACTTTGTCATACTCCTCCATTTGGTCCAAGTAGTTAGATGCTGGTCCTCGCACTTGTTTTCTTGCAAAGTCTGGAAAGCACAATCCACTGTCCTTCATCCCATAGTAAAAGCAGAATTCATCGGCAGTGGTTTGGAGTAAACCTGCAGGAAAGGGGGGTGATGGTAGAGAAAGGAGAGAGAATGTTAGTGTAATTGGAACACTTGAAATGTCTCAATTGTTACTTTTATTGTGGTAAATTTTCATTTGAGTTAACATAGCAACCAATCAGAAGCCAAGTGACATAGTCTAGAAAGAACTGGATAAAAGATCTCTGGATTCTGATTGGTTGATATGAGTAAAACCTCCAGGTAAGCAATAAAAAAAACATAAATCCAGTCTCCTGCTTCTAGTTTGTCATGCTAATAATATGTATTCTTGCATATATACAACACTGCATGTAATTTACCAGTTCTGTGACATTGTTTTCTCGTTTCGTTGGTAAAATTGGGAGCTTTAAATGATCCCGTCAACAATGCAGTATCCACTTGTTTAGCACTGTAATCATATGAAAATATTGTGGCGTGCGCTCCACTTATAGTAGGTCAGTATGAATATGAGTATTGTTTGGGTGGAACAAAATTTGTCCATAATTGCCTACATAGGCCCTGTGCCAAATCACCCACAGTACATTCATTTCTGGCTGCATTAATGATATGCATCTGTATTGCACAGTACAGAGCAGATCTATTAAAAGTAACCAAANCAATTTGTATCACCAGACTACACTTTCCGCTGTTATACACTTAATGATTAATGATGTTACACTCATACATTTTACTGTCCTGGCCTTGGNTTTATGCTGTTATTGTTCAGATGTGTTCTCTTTTA
Source organism: Platyplectrum ornatum (assembly GCA_016617825.1). NCBI lineage: Eukaryota > Metazoa > Chordata > Amphibia > Anura > Limnodynastidae > Platyplectrum > Platyplectrum ornatum. The sequence continues at coordinate 16,921 of JABWIB010003162.1, read as the reverse complement.
AGCATAAAATAAGACTGACAGGCATGGGCCACCTTGGGCAACCTAATAGGAAGTCATTCCATATGGGCTACAAGCCAAGCCCAGACAATTCATACAAGCGTTTACTATACATGCATACTTGCCACCTAAA
>JABWIB010003161.1:19409-30979 GCA_016617825.1 Platyplectrum ornatum | reverse complement strand
ATATATATATATATATATATATATATATATATATATAAATATATATATATAGTATCAGTGCACTAACAATGTGGTATTTTTTATCTGCCATCAGTGATCCTGAAATTACCAGATTTACCCTGCAATCTGACCGCAAACGGTCCTGTATAAAAATCCCAGGTCTTTTCCCAGCCTGTCTTCAGTCTGAACACTGAAGAATGAACTAGAAGAGTGAACTAGATTGTTGTTTGACAGCCAATCATGATAGTAAGCCAATCACATCTGCTATGCTGTTGAATGACAGTATTTACCATCTGAAGGGATAGAACGGGACCGTACAAGCAAATACACGAAGAAAGCTGTGTTTTTGTGGGGCAGTAATCTGAACGCAGCATTAGTAATTGCTCTGTAATTTCATGGCACCTTCTTGGTCTTCAATTATCTTACATTTCTGACACTGGCAATGCTCTTAATCTCCTCATTTGTGATGCTCCTGTTCTTGCTTAAGACTTATTAACACCTCTCATTGTCTGCTCATTTCTGAAGGACGTGATACAAGCCATTAAGGAAACCGCCTTTGTCACATCTGAATACCCTGTAATCCTTTCATTTGAGAATCACTGCAGGTACTTGTACTTTTTATCTTTTCAAGTCATTAAATATATAAATGTACTGTACTATTTATGTTATCATGTTTCGCTCATGACAGTATACTTACATTTTCCACATTTCCACATTTCTAGTTTACTAGTATAAAACCCCTCCAAATATTATCGTATAGTATGGCTCCCTGGAGTGTAAGAGCTTCATGATGAATTTAAAAATTGTTCCCTTTTCCACTTATATCACATGTTTAATGCTTTTACTGTGAAGAACACTTCCTTTAGGTGCTTATGGAGGCTTGTTAATAAGGGGGGGGGTGAGTATGGGTTCTAATTTCTATGTTTACCAATAATTAGTGGGCCAATTCTTGAAAAGGAAGTAAAGGTTCATATGCTATGAATGTTAAATGTTCACAATTATATTTCAGTAAATATCAACAATATAAGATGTCCAAATACTGTGAAGATATATTCGGGGAACTCCTTTTGAAGCAGCCTATAGAATCACATCCGGTAAGTAACACAGCACATAACCTGCAGCCAGAAAAAGATTGCGTTGGCTTTTGTTTCTGTGTGTACTGTCGTTCACTTTGTAGGAGTCGCAGAGTATGAAGCTGAGAAATATTGTTCATTCCCACAGGAATATGTCACTGCGTCCAACAAGCGAGACAAAATGAAGCATGCACAGTTCACTCCCCAAGTAAAACTCTTGAGCTTTACCGCCACCTAGTGACACACAAACACATTACAACACACAGGAATGAAACGGCTTTGAAGTGTCAAACTATTTTGAATTTGAGCTTTTTTTTTTACCCTGCATGCTGATACTGAGTATTTTCTCATATTTGTCACATGACCCTTTTATCTCAGCGTATTGGGGTCAGGTCCAACAAAAGTAAAAGCATGATTCACTGAATTCTTTCGTGGCAAACACATGGATGGGAATGTGTTCACTTAAGAGGCCGGGAGAAAGACAAATGGTTCATGCATATTTGACATTTAACCATTGGTGTTTCAATCCTGCCCTTGGTTTTTAGAGAGATGTTTGTCACACTCTACGTCACCCTCTGCCCTGTGGCTGCACTGACACCTTTTTGTGGAAATGATAATACTGACAGTAAACATGATGCAAGGAGCTTACGTTTTGGGAAATTTAAGAAACTACTGGGGGAATCCCTATAAACAACACATCAGGACAGCAATGTAGAATTGAAAAATCACAGACTTGTACCTATTCCATGAAGCATAATCTGACACTGGGACAGGATTGCAGCGGTTGTCAGGGGATATTTTACAGTATGGATGCCTAGGCGCACTTTGTGTGTGTCTCTCATACATGCCAGACACTTAGACAACCCTATCATGGAGTACCTAACATCTTTATTATGTAGAGGTACTTGTTATCCTGTCACAACTGGATTTCATTACTAATTGATTTCATTACACTTTTAAAAATTGACGGAGGGGGGATTATTTTATCCATTTGATTTTTATTTTGTGACCATATAAATTGCATACATTCACCACTGTGAAAGTCCCATTTAAAAAAAAAAAAAGATAAAGATAAGACTGTAATCTAAATGTCGTCTTTATCTATTTCTAAATGCTGTTAAGGGCAACAATCATTTTTATGAATGGAGTAATATACGGAAAGGCATACTACGACCATTCATAACATTCACAGCTGCCAGGAGCACAGGGTAAGGAGAGTTGAGAAAGGAAGGTTAGTGTTAGGCAGTGTGGAGGGGAATGTTTATGTTAGATAGCAGGGAAGGGAAGGTAAGGGTTACGCAGCAGGGTAGTGTTAGGCAGTGGGTAAGGAAATGTTAGGGTTAGGCAGCAGGGAGGGAAAGTCTATCAGTGCTGAAGGAGTTGTCAATCACTCGCTGAAGGGGAGCCATGTGTCTTTAACGGCCCTGTTGAAAAAGAGCTGCTCTTAGCAGTGAGCTACGTGTTTTATATAAAGAAAAGCCTATAAATCAGTTTGGTCTGTTGTATAAATCTTTTAGGGCAAATGTAATTGTCACATGTAACTCATTTAGCTGCCAAGGAGAAGGCTGTTTCATACATAGGGCTGTCATCAATTCTGGTTCTCTCATGACTTCTATAATAGTTTTCAGGGGTACCAAAAGAAATTCTGGGCCTTGGCACAGTAACATTTTGTCATCCACCCATATTTAATTTTTAAACACACTGTTGCATATTTCCCCTTTGGCTGTTTCCGGACCTCCAACCTGTTCCCTTGTGTGTCTCCAGCCTTCCAATATCTTCCCTTATGTGTATCCAGCCTTCCAATCTTTTCTCTTGTGTATTTCCAGCCTTCCAATACCTTCTCTTGTGTGTATCCAGCCTATCAATCTTTTCTCTTGTTTGTATCCAACCAAACAATCTCTTCTCTTGTGTGTATCCAGCCTTCCAATCTCTTCCCATCTCCAACCCATTTCTCTCCTCTTTAGCTATTCTGTTTGTTACATGCCCCTGGGTCACACTGAGGACATCGGCTTTTGCTACTAATAGTGGCTTTTTTTTTTATTAATTATTGTTACCTTTACTATAAAAGAGTATAGGAAAATAATTTAGCAGACTTGCAAAGTCAGACATTTGTGTAGACATGACTAAAATATACATATTAATGTGTTCATTGTGTGGTCATACTATCTACATTGCTGTCTTTGAGGGTTCTTGTGGTGCTTCCAGACTGCACTAGCAGAATGTAAGTGCCCCGTTAGCCTCATGCATCATGGGTAAAGCATAGCCTGGGTTTGGGAATTGAGCATAGCACTGGAGTTCACTTTGCGCTGGTACACGTGCATACCTCCCAACACTCCTCATAACAAAGCGACCACCTCCCTGTCTAACATGCTAATTATCCCGCTGGCCACTCCCTCACTATGATTAAGCCACACCTCTTTCCCTTTGGGAACTTTTCACCTAAGAAAACCTGGACTTTTGGGGGGTATGCTTGTGGAATGACACCATCTGCTTTCTACTTGTGTGGCTTAATGTCGTGGTAGTCTCTACAGTATTCCAATGTCTACTTCCATTGCTTGTTTATGACCTTTCATTGTATTAGTCAAGGATGAGGACACCATGGATAGTAACAGAGCNAGCAAATTGAATCGGCATTATCACTCTTTTCCATCAGTAATACATGCAGGATCAGGATGAGTTAGGAGGAAGGAGGGGTACTATATCCTGTTCCTTATCCCCACTTTTCAGGCTGATGCCACATAGGGCTAGGTCAAATCACCACCATATGACTTCTTTACAGTAGGCTTCAGNCAATGTACAGCCTCTAGTGCTGAAATTTGCCATCAGGTCAGCCAATCGGCTACTTAATTGTTGAACTAAAAAGAAAAAGTTTGGGATTTAATGATTATTGTATTTGATATTAAGTAAATTGCCTGTGGTTTTTATTTGTGGTTCATACTTTGGTTGTGGACTTCAGGGAACTTTGACATGGGGCTGTGGATGAAGTATTCGATCTTTCCCCTTTCTGCTTTATACCTGAACACAACTATCATGTTATCATCTAAGTCATCTCATTCTGTTAGTATGTCCATGCTGTGCATAGTGTGCTATAAACCAGGGCTGGAAGTGGGGGTGTATATGGGGGTATGACATACCGCCACTTCTCCTACTGATGTTATGGAAACATTTCAAATCTCCATTGACTTCCATCATTTCCTATGTTTCCATACTACCACTTCTGAATGTCCATACCCCCACTCAATTTGCCCTTCGTCCACTGCTATAAACTATAAATATAGTTAGNGTTTTCTAGTGGAGAGGTTGTGACTGTGATCATAGTTTAGTTAGTGNGACTGAAAACATTAAGGGGGTATTCGATATCTGTGTGTATGGCAGATAAAGCAGTGTAGCTCTGTAGTCTAAAATAGGAAAGTTTCCATTATAATGCGCCAGTTGTAACGGCCGGGAATCTTCTGGAGAGTGAATCCTAAATATAGAATTGATTTACAAAATACAACATGCAACTAATTATNCTGATATCATTTTATTTTTTAAGCCGTCCAAATGTGACAATAGAAATGCAGATGAAACAAAAAGCTCTTCAGATAGCATAATTATTTGCATGTGATAAGTCAGTATTTCTTTAAGTTATTAATACGTCAGGACTTCTGACAATTCTGCAATTGCAATACCAGCCCCAGATCTTCTGTCACCTGTCTGTCATATCAGAGAGTGGGTGAGCACTGGTATCAGCATGAGCAGACGACTAGCTGGTGTAAAGCCATATAAATGCTATGCGCTCTCCTGTATTGTGCACTTTGGTAAATAACTTTCTTTCAGCACAACCAAGAACTGCTTAGATATATNACTTACTTTTCTTCTTTACGATCATCTGTTTCAGCTCGATCCGGGGAAACCTTTGCCNTCTCCAAATGACCTAAAAAGAAAAATCCTAATTAAAAACAAGCGACTGAAACCAGAAGTGGAGAAAAGTAAGAACAGGACTTATGTCTATGTCACATAAATAAAGCGGGTCACACAGTTATTGTCAATGGTACAATATGGATCTCCATTGTTTATCAGTTTAAAGCCGGGTTTCCGACTTTAAACTTCTCCCTTCCCGGTGAAACCAAGACTTGGCTTGTTCATGTAGGCTGATTGATCTTATTATGGGGCCAGTGCTTTCATAGACTGTTTTGTCAAATTTCTTATTAAATGGTTTATGCCATACAGCACTGGATTAAAGGCCACATGGGACTTTGGCTGAAAATGTTGAGAGGCCCATAGGAGTGGCCAGTGATGTGTGACCAGCATTGTGCGTGGTGATCAGTTATATGTGGGTCACTTTAATCGCACCTATTNNCTCCTTCACCACACTGATATCNTTAGCTGCAGTGCTATGGGCCTTTTTGACAACGGAGGCCTGGAGCTGTAGCCCAATTACACCCATTGTTAAACCAGCCCTAATGCCTACTTTATGTAGTAATATAGCCGAAAACAACTGATTACTGCATGATTACTGTAGCCTGATATGCTCACTCATTTAGTGATATTTTACATATATAGATAAAAATTGCCTGTCTAGACTTTTTGTTGTCAAACCTTGAAACCCATGATTTACAGCAATGGCAGTCATATATGTAATCATTGAAAATGCATATATACTAATCATTGAAAATGCATTAATACATATATTATTTTCATATTAAAGTGTCATACATAACCCACCTGCTGTATTATTACATGTACATTGCATAACTGTCCTGTATGTCTACAGAGCAGCTCGAGGCATTAAAAAGTATGATGGAGGCAGGAGAGACCGTGGCACCAGTCAGCATACTGGAGGACGACATTGAGGAGGAGACAGAAAATGGTATCTCTATTAAAAGATGTGGTGATGTGCTTTTATATTTGTGATAAACATAAATATAGATTGTCGAATTCAACAACATTTTTAATTGAGTCAGTTCTATAAGCATATCAACAGCAGTGTATAGAAGAACACAATCATATTCATTCATTCATTTTATTTTTTGTTTACGAAACATCATCTGTTTAAGCCAGTTGTGTGTTCTCTTCTTGTAGCTGACTTAGAAGAGGAAGCCCATCCAGAATACAAGTTTGGAAGTGAGATATCATCCGATGACCTCAGTCAAAAAGAAGCCACAGCAAACACTGCGAAAAAAGTAATTCCATTCAATATGTGGTGGTGGGAAATCTGTGTCACCTCTCTGTGGGTAATGATGCTGTACATGAATTCTGCAGTGTGGTTACATTCACTCTGTGTCATCGTCAGGTATATGTTACATGTTCCGTTACACAAAGGAGAAATACAGAGNCGCTGTAGGCAGTGGTGCCACTACTGTTAGTGCAAGGGGTGTTACTGCTACACAGCCCTGTCCATACCCCATATCAGACCCTCCAGGAACAGGCCATGCTCTCTCACTATGGGGCCTGTCCGATCATATCTCAATTTTTATACAGAACCTTCAGTTTCGTTTGTAGATTGATGTCCTGTCAAGTCAGACAGTCATTTATTGCTTTACCAACTAGAAGTGTGGTGGTGCCATAGGGTAAAATGCTGTATAATGCTTATATATTGCCTAAATACCTCTTCTGTCTCCTGAATTGCAGTATTNTTTCAGATTATAGTGCATTAGGTTCCAGTTTCTCCTTTACCTGAATTAATTACAGTCTGTTCTTCGTAACTAGCCCCAATTTATAGAGGATTTAAATCACGGTAGACGGGGCACATTGTGGGTTTATCATTGTCTCCTGAGGAGCAGTNCTCAAACTGCACTCATGAGCCCAAGAGTCACTGTATTCAAATCTATATGTGATTAATAAGCCAGTGTCAGACATCTGAGAGCCATCCGGAGGTTTCTCTAAGCGCCTGAACTTTTAATATNGAGGTGGGAGTATGTTTAAGGTCTAATTGTATGGAGGTCAGTAATGGGTGAGGTGGTCAGGGATGTGAATGTGAATAATAGATTTTATGTGTATGTTTTATTTAATACGGTTAACTGTTTATTTGTATGATTTGGGTGTTTGGGGCTGGTGTGAGTTCCAATCTTCTCCAAATGACTGTTAACTTCTTATAACAGCCCTGTCAGTGTTGTACTCTCTGTAGAGTATAGCGGCCACTTGTGTGCTCACTGTATTGTGCATTTNGGTGACCGTTGTGCTCTCTGTATATTGATGTCACAAGCTGGGCATGTGCAGTGTGACTTGCTGATGATTTCTGCACCCCACATGCAGTAGTCGTCTGGGTTTATTAGGTCAGGATGAGGCCACATAGTTTATTCTTTTCTTTAATACTATGCCTCAAATGACATGGGCCCTCAAAAGTAGCAATAGCAACCAATCAGATTCTATGGACTGTTATATGTCAACTTGATTCTGATTGCTGTGGGCAACATCTCCANGTGATGTTACAACTGACTTGATCCATAAACAAATGTAGAAATAGGTACATTGTGTTACACGGGAGTAAAGTAAGTTAACAAATAACCCTTTATGCACTGTAATCCAGCTTTTTGTATCCATGTTTATGTTTTAGAGACATACTATAAGTATACCTAATGAAAGTCATAAAGCAGTTGTGTTTCCTCCTTTAGGTAGTTGAAGATTCTGAGCCAGAAAACAATAACAAAAAGGTGATAATAAATTATGTGTTTTCTATAAATAAGTACAGAACTAAGGAACATAAAGGTGCTGTGTTTTTGTTGTGGTGTTTGATTGCTTTTTAATTAGCAAGAAAAACACCCCAAAAACAGACAGAAGGCAATGCATAGATGGCATGGTATCTGGTGGTGGGTTGTGTGTCTCAAAACATGAAATGGTGGTTTATGAACACCCAGTACAAGTTATATCTGGTATATGTGAAGCTTGCTTAGATCTTATCTAAACACTGGAAGTGCATGCAGTAGCTTATGACTACATGGATTTTGTGGTTCTTGGGCATGACCCGATTTACTAGGTACATTAAGGCTCACTTTGAGTGTATATAATTGCAATTCTATTGCTAATGAACCATTAGTTTCATTATGGCAGCTNTAACCTAATAACCATGCAATTCTCTTTTATTTGTTTTAATATACATCCCTCATTTACTCAGTATATCTTACTACACATTATAATTTCTGTATAATATTACTATTGTAGGGTGATGCAGATGATGAACAAGCATGGATGGCCAATTATAAATATGTAGGTGCCACAACAAATATACATCCGTTCCTTTCCACCATGATCAACTATGCTCANCCCGTCAAATTTCAAGGCTTCAAAGTGGCAGAAGGTGATGTATACACATTTTATATCATCAGACTCTTGTGAACATATGATATAAAGTGGATTCTTCCTAGATGTTTTTCATTTAGTTTTTAAATTTATANATGATTTATGATTAGAGTCCATCAGTATAGAATGTAACGACTGATTTAGGAGCAATATGAAAAATCAAAAGTGCAAAACTTCAAACCATGCTGAAATATGAGGAGGTGTGATTGTGGTCCTTTGTCCTGGACTGAGAGAATGGCTCCATGCTGTGATATCCTGNCCGGGCCCCTGTCAGTCACCTATTTCTGATAGCAGCCCTATTACATGTGAGAGTATCTTTTTTCTTACATCTTTTTTCTTACATCTCAACAGTGGATTTAAAGTATATATTTCCTTCTTTTCTAGTTGTTGCTTCTAGCATTGAAGTAGACACGTTATTTAAATTACTTAGTTAATTATTTGTTATTAATCCTGTCATGTTAGTTTTAATTCTTTAGAATAAAGAAGATACACGTGTATTTTTGGTTTTGTTTTTTTTTTACATGATTGTATTTGGATTTGGTGTCATTTCATTAATTGTCCTTCCATACCAATTTTATCTTAAATGTTAAATATATATATATTTTTTTATAAGATCATTCTTTAGAGAGTGCAGCATATATTGTTATGACTGCAATGAATCAAATATCCACAAGATGGAGCCATATAGCAACCGAAATATAATATAAATACAGTTATACAACAATCGCTGGGAATGTCAAACCTTGATAATAAATTGTAAATTCAAATATANAGGATAATGTTTTAGTGTAATATGCCATATTGTGAAATACTGTAAATTAAACTTTACTGTTCAGAAACTTCCCCAAGAAAGCAGTAACAAACGAGAGGACATTTATAGTTCTGTGCAAGGTTCAGTTTTATAATGTGATTTGCAAACTTTTAAACGTTTTAGTATGAAGATTTGTGTATATCCCTGATCTACATGTTATACATGTCTGCACTACCCACAGAGTAAATCTATGTCATGATGACGGTGCCTGATTATGAAGTAACTCCCCATAGATGTAGGTCAGATGTAGGTAATCTGTAGAAACAATAATTCCCATTTCTCTTTTCAAGTCTACTGTAAAAAAAAGCCTCATCATTAACATACCGAAACATTTTACAGTCATAAAATACAACCCTAGCTCTATCGTATCATCTTATCATCAGTTATTCACACTTTTCTCCGGTGCCTTGGATTAAAACACTAGACAAGAATAAAGTCATTTTAGCATAATATGTAACAATTGCACCAAATATGCTATAAATAATGTTGAACGCTGTTAATGTCAATCTGTTAACATTAAAAATGTGTTTTTTCTTTCAGAGCGGAACATNCATTTCAATATGTCCTCCTTTAACGAATCAGTGGGGTTGGGATATTTAAAAACGCATGCAATTGAGTTTGTAAAGTATCCTTTTCATGGCATAAACAGATCACACACTAGATGAACAAGGAGAATATTTGCNCCAAGGTGTTGATGCCCNTGCNACATGTNGAGTTGAGGTGGGGATGAGGCTTCATAGGATGTAAATGTGTGAATCACAGGTTACCACATTATGGTGTGTTCACTCCACACCTACAAAACCATTATAAAAAGTCCAACCTATAGCACCATATCTACTGATGTAGACAGGTTATACAGAATAACACAGGGAGCTGACCGTAGAAATATATTGCCACTAAATAAGATGTTTATTATCTAGAGAATAAGCACAATATAACCCAAGCCATGCCCATCTACTGCAGATGCTGTGTATACAGTGCACACAGGTCAGATGCACAAATGAACTGTTACACAGGATATTAGTAACCTGATGATTCAGGCCATCTCCCCCGAACTTTATCACAGTTTAGTCTGTTGTTTCTGCGTCCAGCCACAAACCTTTCATGGAGATGTCGCCCATAACAACCAATGCTACACAGTAGAGAATTTCAGCTTGAGTCTGATTGGTTGCTATGGGCAACCTATATTTTTCCTTCTGTTGAGTAAATCTANCCTGAGCAGTCTATAGTAACCCAATACGTTTTATGCATTATTCACATGCTGCTGATGTAAAATAAGAGTTATTATTGAAATAATTGGAATATAATATCAATACAGGGAACAAGAAACATTAATATCTGATATATTATATTTGTATGTGGATTTTTTTTTTCTTCCTTAACAATGTTCATAGTTATAACAAGCGTCAGATGAGCCGGATCTACCCTAAGGGGGGCAGAGTGGATTCCAGTAATTATATGCCTCAGATTTTCTGGAACGCTGGCTGCCAGATGGTCTCTCTGAACTATCAGACCCCAGGTAGGCTGCAGTACCCAATCCCACTGAATGCCAGCAAAGCAATCGCTCTTTAACTTCCAAAACAGATGCTACATAAATGCCTCCAGTGTTTTATATAGAGACTGCTGCATGCTTAAATGATATTAAGATGTTTACTGACAAATGGGAAAGCGTGAGTCAATGAGCAGTCCAATTTCCATAAACTAATGCTGAGCCTGCTGCATTCTAATGAGTAACTTTACAACTCATGCAGCATTAATTTATGGAAGGCATTGTGTTTTTGATTCTAAATATGATTATGTTATTATTTAAGCAGGGGATACTGTAACACTGACACTGTTAACATGATGCTAACAATGTATTTCTTTTGCCCATCTATCTGGTATAATATTGGATAGATAGATAGATAGATAGATAGATAGATAGATAGATAGATATTAGATAGATAATAGATAGATAGATATTAGATAAATTCTAGATAGATAGATATGATATGAGATAGATAGATATGGGATCGATAGATATGGGATCGATAGATATGGGATCGATAGATTCTAGATAGATAGATAGATAGATAGATATGAGATAGATAGATAGATGATAGATAGATGGATAGATTAGATATGAGATAGATAAATATTAGATAGATAGATAGATAGATAGATAGATCTTTCTTTTACCACTGTTCTGAGGCTTCTCTGATCCCAGCTTGGATTGGCTTTGGTTATACATAGAGACAGCTCTTGAACTCATTGCTCTCCACCATGACTGGCAGCTTCTCTGCTTTGTATTCCTGTAAATCCACTGAAACGAGAAATGTCTAATCTATTATGTTTTATGTTTTCACTTGTAACAGATCTAGCAATGCAGCTGAACCTCGGCAAGTTTGAATACAATGGATCCTGTG
>JABWIB010003160.1:24706-37899 GCA_016617825.1 Platyplectrum ornatum | reverse complement strand
AAATGGCTTCTAATTGGCGAATACATCNATTTGATGTTTACTGAATTCCACCCCTGGGGTGACTAGTTTACTGTACACTTCTAGGGGACACTGTGGGTTACTTAAGTCTTCCTGCGACACATTGTATGATTGATGATTGTATGATTGTGTACAATGTGCAGACCTGCTTAATAAAGAACATAAAATTTTTTATATATATATATATATAAATATATATATATATATATATGTATATGTATATTTATCCATTGCAATTCTAATTGTATTTTGAAATGTTATGTGATACTTACTATCTGCTCTTTCATTAATAGTATTAGATACTTTCACCAAAACCCTTCTGCTCATGGTAGACTTTTATCCCTACAATCGGCAAATATGAATATCTGGAAATGCTTAGAAACACACTCAGCTTCACATTAACTAAACAGACAATGGAAAAAGTCATGATAACACTGACACATATGGTCTTCCCTATTTAACAAATATAAATATATAACATGTGTTCTTAGTTGCTGGTGCTGAGGGTAAGATTTATCTGGCCACTACTGTAGGCTGAAGCTACCAGGACCATGGCAGTCATGTTTACTTAGGAGTGCGACCATTTGCCCCTTTAACCTGATAGGAATGGAAAGGACATTAAGTGATATACATCGATTAGAGTAGGCTTCTAGACTTCTGTGCATACAGAATTATAAACCAAATTGGTTGCAGGCTTTTCATAGCTTGACATCTGTAGCACATATATTTGGACATCCTGGGAGGTAGAGCGACCCGCAGCTGTTTTCTGCTCCTAGAGGCTAAGCAGTCATCTATGTTGTTTGTGAAATCAGTTATACACGCTGTTCTAGGGAAATCCTTAAAGCTTTACAAACACAAAATATACTTGTTCCTGTCTCAGCTCTGGACTTTCCAGTTATAATGTCTGCTCTGTCATGAGCAGGAACCTCTGAACCATCTGCTGCAGTAACTGTGTCTGCCTTGTATTTCAGTATCATATTTTTCATATACTGTCTGAGGCTAATATTTTATTGCAGTGGTCAATATGAATATATGAAGGTCATGCTATGAGAGTATAGAAGTAAAAGCATTTGGAGAAATAGCAAAATAGTAGTTTGTAGTTTTAACTGAATGGATTAATAGTTGGTTTGGGATAAAACATAGTAACATAGGGCCAGATTCAGCTTTTCACTCTCATGACTTCTCTCATGGGCAAAACCATGTTGCAGGGGAGGTAAATTTAATTAATTGCAATCAGCATTACAGGTGACAGCTGATGTTTCCAGCACAAGTGTAATAACAGTGTAACAGTAACGCTGGTCAGTATCTGTGTGCAAATTGCAAAAATAAAGTATTCTCCCTGCATGCACACACTGACATTCATTTTACCTCCCCTGCAAATCAACATGGTTTTACCCATGAGAGTGTAAGTCATTAGTGTAAGTCATAAGAGTGAAAAGCTGAATCCAGCCCATAGTATTACCTTGTTTTTTGGGGACCACTGAGACCTTTACTCTTCTGCCTATCACCAGGTAGATATTATACAGGATATAATACTTCTACAGGTATAGACAGTCGCACATGGGTAAGTAAGTATGACTTACCTGAGCAATCATTTAGCGTTAAAACAAGCAATTAAATGAAAGAAATATGTGACTTTGTTTAACACTTCCCAGATGCCAGTTTCCAGAAAGGTTGGCACAGAAGAATGTCTGGGGTAATTCCNCAACCCATATTGTGAATGTGCACCTGTACCGAAAGCTGAGGAAATGTAAGCCACTGAGAGCAATTAAANGTCTGATCATCTCTATTTTTAACGTTTACGTCTGTAAAACACACATTAGAAAGGCCACAACATGAAATGTGGTATCTCAGATATCTCTGCTTCAGCTCTCTGTATAAATATAAAAAAGAGGTATTTTGGAACTTGCGGGGGTGATCCAGAGCTAGGAGCGTTGCAAAAAAAGGTGCAAATCTTTCCCTGGACAAACACTGTTACAATGCGATGGGAATATACTGACTGTCTTTGCTTATTGTAAACACATTTGTTTGAACTCTAGTTTAAAGATGAATTACAAAACATTATCTCTCAACGTATTCTTATTGCACATTTCAATATTTTATAGGGTTTGGTTTGCCATTTTGCCATTCCTAACGCCCTTATTCTGATTGGGTCCATATGCTGAAGCAGAAGAATAATATGTTCTCATGCAGAGGAGTTAAGGATGACAGAATGTTTCACAGGTAAGATCTTCCTCCACCCAAACCCTTATCCTAAGCTTCTCCCTAACCCCCACCATCAATATCTCTGAACCTAACCCCCTCAGCCTAACCCTTTTCTCCCCACAGCTTAACCCTTACCTTACTCTTCTACAATCCGTTCCCTTCCCTTGCATAGCCCTAATCTTTCCTTTCTCTGATCCATCCCCTCCCTGTAACCTAAACCTAACCCACCCCTTCTCTGATCCATCCCCACAACCTAATCCTAACCTTCTCCTTTACCCTCCATACCCTCACCATAACTTAAACCTCCATAGGGTGATGCTGATTCAGTGGGTCACTGGGTAGAACAGTATCTCTGTAATGAATATGAATGCTATTCTTCTATCATCTACTGAACAGTAGAAGAGCATCTCTGTAATGATCTGGTAAAATAAGNATATTTCAGCATACTTACCCATACATTTAAACTGGAGAGACAGTCAACATTTAGCTGTCGGCTATTTGAGGTTTTAAAATGTAAGTTTAAAATGCAGGATATGCACCCGGTACTTTGTTTTGCCATGGTGCAGATTTGCAACTTTTTTTTAACAGTTACTTTTCCTGGATCAGCCCCTGTATGTTCATACAATATATAAAATGTATACTTTATTCTCTCTTGTTTCTGTGCTATCTATAAGTACTTTTTTTTATTTTGAATGAAGGGAAAGAATATGATTGTATGGAATAAAACATGCAATCATTATACATTATATTTATTATGAAACTATGACATTAACGATTATTGGTGAAGAGAAAAGCAACATATGTAGTTTAGATTTTATGTTTGTCCAGTGTTTATGTTGTAATTTTTACGACTTGCAGACATTTCTGGAGTGTTTGAATTGTTTGCATCACTTTTACTTCCACCATTTAAATGTGACTCTCATTAAAATGACTGACAACTTATTTTGAAAATATTTACAGGGATGTACATAAAGAGTAAAGTCCTTAAAAACCTTTTCTAGACAGTAACACGCTTTTCTTTAAAATATATTTTTATTCATGTCCCAAGCTATAAGATCTTGTGTGTTTGCATTGCTAAATACTGGTGAAAGCTCCAGAGCCTCTAGATATTATGCTTTCTATCAGTCACATAGAGTGGTTTAAATGTAATAGGCCGAACTCAGACGTTTGAGTTTTGCTGAACATCAATGCATTCAGTGGGATTCCAGCAGCTTTTCCACTCTGTACAAACATGTGAGTCTCTAGAAGTGATAACCCTGACCCCCAGATATTGATTATATGTCCCTAATGATAGGAAACCTCCTGGAGCTGCATAACCAACATATCAAGTCCTTCCTAATTCTGGGTCTGTGGTGACCCTAAATAAAGTGACTTTCATACAAACAATGAGATAAAGAAATAAAATATTGTCATACACACAGAATGTTCACTGAGAGTGTACAGACCTCTAAAGAACTTTATGTAGCCCCTGACCACCTATAACAACATATAGGAAAGACATATTGTTTGACTTCGTTCTTTTGCTGACATAACACCTAGCACAAGTAATTCAATTTACCTCCCAAGCAATTCAACATGGTCTTGTCATGAGTGAAAGTCATGAGAGTGTAAATCTGAATCTGTCCCATTGAATTTAAGTAACACCTTTGTTATCTTTAATAAATGTATCTGGGAGTTTTTACACTGAAACATGGGGTATTTGTATATATTATAAAATAGATATTTATGAATCATGGTAGAATAGTATTTCTCACTAAAGATAATGACAAATGAAAAAAATAATAATATTGTTTATTGCACATTTTATTATTTATTCATTCTGACCCCATTTTTTAGCTAATGATTTACCAGATGATTGTTGTTCAATAAATGTATTTGCCCGTTTTTCGACAGCTAAGTGTCGACTATATATCTTGGGATAGTAGGTTTCTCTTTGGATGTACTCATGTATGGGTTTAAAACCATGATATTTTATTTAATATTGGCTAAAAACTAACTTTTGAACTTCAGAGTGGGCTTTTAGTTTTTTTGGAAGATGTTACTGACATATGATACTTGGGCCATACATTAGATAACCCTATAAAATGCACATGAATGTTGAAATTCATGTGCATTTTATACATAAAAAAGAAAGTAAAGATAACATAATTCAACCACATTCTTTATTGAGTATTTGTTTAAGAAACAGAGGTATACAAGCACACCCAATAGCTTTGTTTTTTTAAAGCCTTTAAGTAGAAACTAATATTCTATAACAGGACATTAGAATGTGAAATATCTTTTTATGTCATCACATTATTTAGAAGGTTGACATAAGGTATCTCTAGTAGGATATTGGTATTTGAGAGATTTTAGACAAATCACCATATTAAGAATCTGTGTTCAAATAAAATCAGTTGGGTAAAAAGATTTGGGCGATTAAACGTTGTGTCTTGGCATTTTCTAAAATACAAAAGCCACACGGTTCCCCAAATGAAACTTAAAAGTCATAGACCAGATTGGTTGTAAATCATTGTATTTATGACATGTATCCAAATCTAAAACAGTTTATTTTTAGTTAGTTTCTCTTTAAAGAAAAAGGCTCAGGAATGTAAAGTAAACATATCTTCCCTAGCATACTTAGTTGCATTGCAACAACTTGAGATAAAAAAAAAGAAAAAAAAAAAGAAGCCAATGATTTTACGTATATAAAATGGCATCATTTACAAATGAACCCATTTTAGTTAGTACCAAAAATGAGCCTAGTAGGTTTTAATTAAAAAAAAGCACCAATTGATGTAAAAAGTCATAAAGACAAAGACTAAAAGAAACAGATTAGAATCATTTCATCGATTCATGGCTCCCTGGATGGTATATTGGTCCATCAAGAACTGGAAAATGTTTTGAAATCTTTTCTTAAAGATTAGTATATAGCACAACATCACAACTTTCAGCATCTTTGATTGTTGGCCTCAAATACTTATTTACAATTCATTCTTATTTAAGAAATTTTAAAACAGAAATGTTTTAATAAACTTTGTAGAAACTATTTGTGCAAGACATCAGATATTCTGGTTATTCCTTATACCAAGGTGGTGTAATTCTAAGAAGTACATCTTTCATATTTCTCAGCAAGTCTCAGGTTATGGATTTATGATTGATGGCTTCTTCTTAGCTTTCTTCTCACTGGTTGACCTGGAAAAGGAAGAAAGCAAGAAATGTCTTATAATTGAGGAAGCATGGAAGATACGGGTTAGCACCAGCAGCTATAAGTCACTTCTAACTGGTCACATGTGATGAGTGAAGTGTCAGTCATATGGCTTAAGCTGGGCATACACAATAAGATAAATTGTTACTATCAAAAGATTTTTAAAGAGTGGGAAAAACCATGTTGAATTGCAGAGGAGCAAAATTGAATTCATTGCAATCAGTATTACAGGTGAGAGATGATCAATCATTTTACCTCCCCTACAATTCAACATGGTTTTACCTTTCGATTGGAACAATTTATCTTATTGTGTATGGTCAGGTTTACATTTAACAAGCAGGTATATGCATAAACAAGTTTCATGTCAGTGGTGTAGTGATGGTCTAATAAAGAAATTGACATAACTCATAATATATATATATATATATATATATATATATATACACACAGTAATAAACAGTGGTCGAATTGGAAATTTAGAAGTGAATGGAGATGTATGGTATTAATTAGTTCATTAATTAATGAACTAATTAATTAATTAATCCATTAATAAAGTAATTAAATAAGCTGTATAGGTATTGTGAAACCATTTTGAACTACAAGGTTATTCAAAACTACATTTTCCAAACTCAATTCTAATTGAAAATACTCAGAAATCATAAGTTGTGGTTATGCTCAAGTCCTCACTTGCACCTGTTTGGTCATAAAGAAGGAACTCTTATCAGCCAAAAAGTTTTCTTTTTAGCAAAGCAAGTATAAAAAAAGGTTTATATGTGTGCTCCAAATATTACAAAAGTAAATCGATTAGTACGGGGTCATAATATTTTAATTTACTTAGTTTAGATGAAAACACAATATGTGTAGTTAAAGGGAATATAAAATAGTGATTTGTAAAGAACACATATACACATTTAGGAACGTGTGACTAACAGGAATCCCAGTATCTTCCAAGTCATTTTAAGATTCCAACATACGCTGCCCAGTGGGAGGATTCCAGAATAAATTGTGACTTTCTGTTCTTTCTAACAAACTTTAACCTCACATTATTATTTATTACTGTTCATCTGCTACCTCACTTTAGTATTCTCTACATTACAAATCATTATATTTCTCTTTGTTTTTGCTTATATCACAAAACCTTATGAATATAAATACAAATTTTACCATTCTATGTATATTAAACAGAGAATTCAGAGAGAGATCTCAATAATTCCATCCCCTGCCAAAAATATACAGTTCTCTAGGGCCTCACACTCTACACACCGCTGAACAATTTAGTGATCCGTAGAAGATTATCCATAATTCAATAAGTACATATAAAGTTGTAAAATGCAAAAGAAAATATCAAGTTAAAAATGTATTACTTATGTTAAATGTATGTTTACAAATGTACATAGTATGAGGTCAAACCACTTAGTCATATCACACACCTGGACATCTAAAACAAAGAACTAAATCGTTTTTATTTACATTATTTATACTTTTTTTTAGTATATATAGTTGTCCTGTATAATTTTATGTGCAACCAAAGAAACAGAGAATAATTTGCATTCAAATACTGCAAAACAAAATTTATACTCTTACATGTCTAAAAAGAACAGACACTAGTTGTTTCGATGTACAAATTCACACAATTTTGTTTTGGTAGCAAATCATTGATTATTGTAATTGTTATTGTAATTAATTTTATTAATAAGACTATACTTTATACTTTACCTTGTATTCTTCTTACTCCAGTCTGTACTCTTCTAACCTGAGGTTCTAAATGAATACAGTAAACGAAAGTTAGTTATTGCAACATATAAATTCATACTTCATAGTATTGAGAAGTTGTTTAATATAAGAAACCTTTTACAATCTTTGAGATTTGCACTGTTTCTGATGGTTGACTTTCAATAACTGTGGAAATCTGGGATCCTGGAATATAAACATTGACACTCAGAAGGGGTACAGTGATATTATTTTGCCAACTATATTTAAGTGAAGTATGGCAATTTGTTGAAAATGTAAGTAATTTCATTCCATGAAGTATCATAAAGTATAATGATACTATTTATTCTTGGAATGTTCTTACATTTTTTACCTTGTACTTCTGTTGCTGAACCTCCGTGAAGACTCTTCTGTTTTATGTCAAGTGTTATATAAACATTTTCCACAGATTCACAGTGTTTTCTTAATGTCTATATCCCTTATACTTGTCATTTAACAAACATTATTATTGTTATCATTTGATTGATTTTATTTTTTGTTATATTTTCTTGATAAAATTCCATTTCATATACTAAGGGATAATGATGTAACGACATGGCATTCAAATATCCTGATATTTACACCAGTTTAAATATTTGCAGCAGTAGGGTCACTAGGGTTGATTTTACCCAGTGAGATAACTAATGATCGTTTCCTTCTTCCCCTTAAATGGCGCCAGCCTTACTTTCTTCCCCTAAAATGTCTCCAACCTTCCCTCTTTCCCCTTAAATGTCTGTAACATCTCCCCTCTTCCCTGTGTTTCCTTTGTTATGTCTCCAATATTCCCTTCCCTTTCCCCATGTTCCCCATACTTTCAGTCATCATTCTACCCCTGCCTGTTATGTCCTCACTAGCCTTCTATAATCCCACCTCGTTGTGCCTCCAGCCTTCCCTTCTCCTCTTTGGTATGTCTCCAGCCTTACATTCTTCCTCATTGTTAGGTCTCCAGCCTTTCCTTCATTGTATATCTCCAGTCTTTCTCTTTTAACTTACCTGTTAAACTTGCTCTTCACCACAACTTTCTGCTCATTAAATGACACTGATATGACCTTGGGGCAAAGGAGGTACTGAGTGCTCCAACATTGACACAGTGCATGTTTTGCCCATTACTGTTAATAATGTACCAAGTCAGTCAAGCACACCATCTGCTTTTGACTGCTTAAAATGTATTCATTATTTCATTTATACTTTTAAATTCACCAAATGGGGTGACAGTGTAGAGACTCCATCACCCTATTTGAAGCTGTCACCCAATGTAGCCCACACCCTCCTTTATCATTCCCCTGAAAATAACTCTTCTTTAACTTTTATACAAGGCAAACACAAAAACAATAAATAAATAATTAACATATATTAGTGAAGTCTCATAATAGCAATAAAATAATGAGATAAAAACACAAATTATTTATTTCAGAATGAAGTTGTTTTTTCATTATACTGTTTATTAGTTCTAATTATTTATTAGTTAGAAAAAAAATTAATAGCTATTAATGTATTTAAATGTTTATATGCCTTTATCATTTGTAATGAGAGAAGTCACCGAACACATGCCATAAAGAGAGTTAAGAGGAGAAATGAATATTTGTGGATTTTTTAGTTCATTTGTGTCTATTGCTTTGAGTTTTTTTTGGCATTTAAACAGTACTGTATGTCCAAATAATTAATTGAAATATGATTTATCCGAGTTGAGAAATATTCATTTGCCCCCTTTTGTTAGTTATTTTTTTAAAGACTAAATTTGCAGTTTGAATTTGAGCACTGGCCTGATTTTTTATTGGATAGTATAGACAATTCATTTAGTCTTTAAAAAGGAGTGATTGCACCAGATAGCTTACCATCACCAACAAAATTTTGTTATGTGATATTAGTTGCCCAGTTGCACTCACTAACCTCCCTGGAGAAGTCTTTTCAACTCGTCATCTTCAAGTATTTGTGAATCACCTTCAATGAACTTGGATACCCTGGTAACTTCTGATAGGATACATATTTATGGCATCAATGTTCAAGCATATATTATTGAACCAGAAAGTTGACTAATCCCAATGTAGCTAAGGTCCATAATGGGAGAAAATTGCATATCTCAAACAGTGATGAATACTGTGAGCTCCAGGGTGGTGTTTTATCAGGTGAACAGTAGGTTTAACAGAGGTTCACTTAGGGACCATTCAACATCATCTTGGACAAAAACTCAGAATGTATACACATATGTTATTCTAGGATGGGCAACATGGTTTAAACATAGTACTTGTTATGGTAGAGACTTAAGCCTCAATTCACTAAACAGGGATTTTGCTGGGATTGGAAAAGAGGGGATGTTGCCCATGGCAACCAATCAGATTCAAGCTCACATTCTCCAGTATGTAAAATGAAGCTGAGAGCTCGAATCTGATTAGTTGCCATGGGTAACATCTCCACTTTTCAAATCCCCAGCAAAATCCCTTTTTAGTGAATTTAGGCCTTAATGTGACTCTCTTCACCCTCCACATACAAATCAGAAATAGGAATCATAGCATGGATGGTTTAGCTGCATTTTGGCAAAACATTTTTTGGAAAAAGTATGCAGTAAACATTCATTGACACAAATGAATTACAATATTGTAAACCAAACAAATACAACCCCTATTATTCTGTTTTAAGTTAGATAATTGTTGTAATTTTAATGATAATGTTTATCCTTTTTTTACATACAGTACTTTTACAGCTATTGCTTAGTGCTACTTTCCCAAATTTTCAATTTTCAACTTAAGGTACCAAATAATACATTCTTATTTTTCAAAGTATAGAATAACACTCAGATACCCACACCATGAAATGTTATAAAGAGATTAATAATCACTACAGCAACTCAGCAGTGACTCTAAAGTCCTCTTTTAATTTTTCCATGGATTTAGTTATCCAAGTGTCATCATATATTATTATTAATAATAATAATAATAATAATAATAATAATAGTAGTAATAATAATAATAATAACAATAGCATTCAGGTTTCCAACATTTCTCTCTTATGCCACTTGTATATGCCTTAGTTGCATCTACAAGTGAGATGGACTTAGTATCACAATGTATAGTATAAGCTAAAAGATTGTTTATTGATCCAGATTTCCAAACTGCTATAAATTTCCATTCATACAAGTTAAAAAATTAAAGGGGGTATGGGTCTCTGAAGTCCTTTATTGGAAGGGCATTGGTTACCAGTTTATTTGTCAGAAAGTCAAGGCCAGATTAAGAATTACAAGGGCCTGGGGCTGAAAATGAAGGAAGTCCCATTGAAGTGGCCATTAATAAAAGGGCATGACCACTGTTGTGTGTGGTGGTCAATGAAATGTGGGCCACTTAATTACACTGAGCCCTTTTTTCATCACACTGATATCATTAACTACAGTGCTATGGGTCTTTTTTCACAATGGAGGCCTAGGGCGCTAGTCCCTTTAGACCAATTGTTAATTTGTCCCTGTCAATTGTGTAAATACAGTGGACATCTGAAAGCAGAACCCTAGGCATCCTGTCAATTTGTGTGAGGCTGATTTTGAATAGATGTATTCATTTCTATATCTGTATTTTATAATATTATTAATTTGTCAATCGTTATATTGTACCATTATATACATTTGGCATTTCTAAGACAATACTAACCTTCTTCTAATCTCTTTGCAAATTCAGCATCATCCAGGTCGGATCCCAATCCGGTAGAGACACGGGTATATTTTATCTCAGGTTCTGTAAGACAAAATATAAAAATTTTAATTTTTATATTTTGACATTTTTTCCCAAAAACCGAATGACAATAGCAAAATGATTTAAATTTTAGTCATATTTCAGATAAATTCACAGTTTTAACACTTTGGGAAGAAGGAAGTATACATCTCACCACTTCTTGGTGGTATACACTTCTTCAACCTCTGACTTGCATGTTTTTGACCCATGTTTTTAGGCTATACTTAAAAAGAAATTCCCATTATCATTACTTTACCTCCTTGGATCAGTTTTGTAACTTGCATATCGCCTTCCTTTACCAACTTAAAATNTGGCTCTCCTTCAATCACTCTAGTGATCTTAGTAATTGTAGGTTCTGATAAATTTGGTTGCAAAAAAATGAAAATTTTATTGGAAAGTTAATAAAAGGTAAAAAATTCTAATTTAAATTTTAAAGTATGATATATAAACTAAATACAAAATTTAGGTCACAAATCTTATTTAAATATATATTTTTGTGAAATTTAGTTATAATGTGTCTTGGCCATTGTGCTTAGTGAATGCAAACGGGACTGCATACTCTACAGTCACCATGCCCGATGTCATAAAAAATGATCATGTCCCCATAGTTTAATGACATGTCCATAGCTAATATTTTTGGACCAGATCCAGACTTTACATACTAATACACTGNTCATTGATCCAGATTTCCAAAGGGCTATAAATTTCCATTCATACAAGTTAAGAAACTTAAAGGGGGTATGGGTCTCTAAAGTCCATCAGTGCAAGGGTATTGGTCACCAGTTTATTTGTCCAAATGCCAGGGCCGGATTAAGAGCCACAAAGGCCTGGGGCTGAAAATGATGGAAGACCCATTAAAGTGGCCATTGATGAATGGGCATGACCATTGTTGTGTGTGGTGGTAATTCAACATGGTTTTGCCCACTTGTGAGTAAGTCAGTAGTAAGTGTGGGTCTGGTCCTTTGTGTAAAAGAGAAGCCTAATGGCTTATTATATCTTCTGCAAAAAGAATAACTTTTAAAGGCCTAGAATGTTACACTTTACCTCCTTGAATCACTTTAGTCAGCTGAAATTCACCTTCCTTTACCAGATCAAAATCTGGCTCTCCTTCAATCACCCTAGTGATCTTAGTAATTGTAGGTTCTGATTATTTAATTGTAAAAAAAAAATATATTCATTATAAAGTAATAGAAAAACTGATAAATGTATATATGCAATTAATGTAAGTCATTTCTAGAAAAAACACATAGGTAACAAAATTATTTTTTATGGAAAATTTAAATACTTTACTGTAATATACAGTAGCAATTATTGGTTAGAGGTTACAAAAACTATAAACAGTATGGTTGCCAACTTTTTCAAATGAATATCAGGGAGATTGTGATAACACCATCAACACACTGCACCATAGAATTTGAATCAGTGGTCGAAGTGGAAATTTAGAAGTGGGGGTATGAAAGCACAGAATATAATAGAAGTCAATGGAGTTTTTACATTTTTCAATTACATCAGCGGGAGAAGTGCCGGTATGGCATACACCTGTATACACCCCCACTTCGAGCCCTGATTTGAATTGAATGATCTTGTTAAATTGTAAATGAATATGAACATTTTCAGCATTTATTGTAAAAACGTTGAATGGAAGATCTGTTCTGTCATCCCAGGCAATGACTTCTTAAACTGAATTAGCATCAGGGAGCTTGCCCAACACTTCAGGAAGTCAGGGAGACCAGTCACACTTCAGGTAGTCTCCCTGATATTCAGGCAATTGGCAACTCTAATATACAGTTTTTATTATAAAGGTATACATCATAGATTCTTATTTTAAACCAATGTCATTAATTAGTCAGTATCTGCTGAAATTGAAACTTTGAGTTGTATCAAATTCGCTGTGTACACGCCAAATATATTCAATTATAATTATATTTAACAAGAAAACTCATTGGGACAAACTAGTAAGTGGGATGGTCTGTGGGAGAGTTACCCAAAAGCGGGACTTTCCCGCTAAAATCAGGACACTTGGAAAGGTATGTCTAAATGTTCATATAGGACAAGATAAAATGGTTAATTAATGGTGGTTTATGCACAGTATTGAATGATCACATAACATGTGACTTATGTGTGTCCAATATTATATACCGTATTTATCGGCGTATAACACGCACTTTTTCCCCCTGAAAATAGGGGGNAAATGATGTGTGCGTGTTATACGCCGATGTCTCCACTTACCTCATTTATCGGCTGCCAGCGGATGTCCAGGGAACGGAATCCTCTTTAAGGGATCCCGTTCCCAATAGTGCCTAGCGGCGGGCGCAGCG
>JABWIB010003160.1:8246-24231 GCA_016617825.1 Platyplectrum ornatum | reverse complement strand
AGGTGAGGTGAGGGAAGAGATGGAGATGGAGGTGAGGTGAGGGAAGAGATGGAGGTGAGGTGGGGGAAGAGATGGAGGTGAGGAGGTCCACCATGTTTATAAAAAAATTGTTCTTTTTTTTTTTTTTACTGAAATTTCCCTTTTAAAATGAAGGTGCGTGTTATACGCCTGTGCGTGTTATACGCCGATAAATACGGTATATACGTTTCCCCACGTATAAGACGCCCCATTGTATTGTAAGACTTACCTACTTTTTGGGCATCTTATACAGGAAAAATTAATTACAATTACAATGTCAGTCTGCCAGTGTAAGAAGCAGACAGGGACAGCGTTAGCGGCAGTCATAGGGAGCAGGGTCCAGGCTGTTTTGTCTGGCTCTAGTCCAGTAACAAATAAAGTTTACTGCTTATGACAAACATGAAGTGAGGGATTCCACAAGGTACATAAGATTCCAAGTGTTATTTACCTGGTTTCAATAAACAGATAGTAACTGATTGTCTTAAACACAGGTGGTTACCATAGTAACTGACTGTCCAATACACAGGTTGGTACCATAGTAGTCTGATTGTCTTAAACACAGGTGGTTGCCATAGTAACTGATTGTCCTATAAACAAGTGGGTACCATAACTGATTGTCTTAAACACATGTAGTTGCCATAGTAACTGATTGTCTTATACATAGGTAGTATTTTGTACCTGGTGGAATGAATTATGTCGGAGGGTCTGTTCCAGGCAAACAATATCGTTTCCATTATTGCACAGTAAAAGGAGAATATTAAATATGTATGGAAAAAAGTAAACAGGATTACCTCCTTGAATGACTCTGGTTACCCTAGTATCGCCTTCTTTAATCAGACTGAATTCTGGGGAGCCTTCAACGATTTTTGTGACTTTGGTTATAGTGGGTTCTGAAAAATATTGTTATACAAAATGAGTAAACATTCTTAAAGAGAAACTTTCAGTTTGGGACAAGTGACTTTCATTGCAGAATGTAATAAAAAAAAACTGCTGTATTGTATATAATAACAAGAGCTTTTTGTTTGGGCAGTGACGGGCTACAGGCTGTTCGTTCTTCTTAATCATACGAGCAGCACTCACTGCAGATTGCTAATTTACGGCTCCCTGGCCCTGTTCCAATGTAGATATATTGAATTACCGCTTTTGATTATTTTCGTCACTCTGGTTTCTCCTCCAGGAATCACTCTGACTTCAGGTTGCCCTTCAATAAGTTGTTCAAAATGACCAATTCAAGGAGAGGTAGAGTGGTAGAGAGAGAGAGAGAGAAAGAAGAGAAAGTTACCAATTGTGAAGACAGATTTTCTCTTTTAGAAGAGCAATATTATTAAACAAGTAATATGCAAAAATATGTAAAATGACAACATCAGACTTTATAGCTAATATGTTAATAAACAGAATCGTTTATACAACACAGACTGCATAAACATCCAGTGCTTAGGCCAAATTTCCGGCAACTATTGCACTGGTTAGTTGGTTAGTTAAAGTTAAAGTTTAGTTAAAGTTCTGGGCAGACTGGATGGGCCATGTGGCTCTTATCTGCCGTCACTTTCTATGTTTCTATGTTTCTATGTGGTTTTCAAAGTCACCGACAGATATAGAAAGCACTTATTTTTAATTGTTTCAAACCAAAATTGTTAGAGTGTCTATCTGGTTTGATTTGTTGTCTTACTGTACAATGTTCCAGTTCTTTGACAACTTCAAATGAGGGTTCATTGAACATAGATTTCACATAAGATTGACTTTTCCTTACTGTTTATAATTTGTAATGTGGTGATTTGCAATCGCATAATGAAGAGTGAAAGCATTTGAACCATGTAACTATCAGGCTGGTGTTGCAGCAGCAGTTGCTGTTAATTGTTTCTTATTGCTAAAGTGAACCTATTGTATTTATAATCACAACATATAGTATACATAACGTGTTTAAATCTAGGTTCTTTATAATTATAGTACATTTCTGTTCATAATGTGTTATGGTAAACTGCGGGTGTGACACCAGCCTTAGGGGCCAACTCAATTCACAGTGAAGATGGGAAAAAGCTGGTCATGCGCTTTTTCCCATGTATTGTGGTAGTCGAAACTTGCTCTTTTTTATATGCGTCTCTTGCGAGCCATGAGAAAAACATAAGCAAGTTTCCCACACTTCTGCGTAAGGGGAGTGAAAACAACTGAATTGGCCCCTGAATACATGAACGTGAATACATGTGAGCATTCATACAACATGCAACTGACAAACACTTATTTATAAAATAGGTGGCGCATAGCGTGTCTGTGAAGCAAATAATTCATTCAATTCACAATCATTTAGAACATATTACATGCAGAGTCTTGTCATAGGTCTAAACAGTAATAAAAAACATTTTCGCTTACTAGTCAGTGAACATGTGACGGTAAAAGTGACAGCTAAGAATGCATTCAGTGATTTACTCTGTGACTAACAAGCAGTGTGTGTCAAACCAAGACAGCAAACCGGTTTATGGAATACCTGACTCTGTATCCACAGTAGCGAAGTCCACACTCAGCTCTGATTCTTTAGTAAAGTAATACATATAAAGCCTGTCATTAAAATGAGTTCATGTGTCTAGATAATGGAGATATCCATAAGTTGTTAGGGGGTAGGCACAAAACCTCATACGCCATACAGAGCAAAGTGATAAGGGTTCATCCCTTGAAGACCCAATTTAAATAATACAAATCATTGGGGTCATGTGAATAAAGGCGTGAACAAGACATAACTGTAAACCCTGGGGTCATTTTGGTTTTTAGGTTTCATATAAGTTTAGTAGTAGTAGATTTAAAGAGACAGGCCCAAACTCCTAGAACGTCTCATGCAATCCATTGGTTCTAGGAGTTATATTTATTAAATAAATAACATCTTTGTTGGGAAAAGACACCAGTCCATCAAGTTCATTAAGCCACAGCCAATCTGGTTTAATCTGGTAAAAATCAGATGGCTGTCAATAATTCCTCTAAATTCATTAATATCCATAATTTTACTGGCGGTATCCCTGGATACCTCTTTGTCTAACACATTCTTAAATATATCCATTAAATCGCCCATCATGACCTTCCCTGGCAATAAGTTACACATCTTGACTGCCCTTATTAATGAGTGACAACTTGTCCTCTGTCCTTGGGGTAAATAGTTTTAGTTAAAGTTCTCTGTATTGGCCCCTTTGTATATAATAATCATATCTCCACTATAACTAATATATTTTCATATCTAACCTACTAAATCCCTGGTTTTTAACAAACCCAATTGTAGCTAAATGATAACATAATATTGTTATTATAATTGCTGTAATTATAATTAATACATTTGAAATAGTTAGCATTTTAAATCATGACAATATGAAATGCTACTGTTATAGCATCTGAATTTTATGAATAATATCATGATTGCAGGGGAATCTTATAACATAAAGTAGGTGGTGGATGTCCCATATAAGATTTAACCTTTAAGGTTGCACATCATTCACATTAGCCCTCACCTCTGTAGAGGAAAAGAGCAAAAGTCTATCCAACATAAAAAATATGTAACTTGTACTTTCTGCATGAAGTGTACCAATATACTGTGTATTGTACCTGGAATAACTCTGCGAATTGTCTCAGTTCCTCCACCAATGGTCTTGATAATTGTTTTAACTGGCTCTGGTTTATGTAAAGGAGAAGCAAAGAAACAAATGCAAGACATATGAATAACATTGAGTGTCAATTCACAAGCCACTTCTCTTGAACGTTAAAGCATTTCGTTTTAGTGTCTATAACACAGTTTTCATGCGCTACTTGATGCTCTTAACCAACATTGCATTTTAAAAGTTGAAGGACTAAATTTACTAAGCAGGGAAATTGCAAGGTGATTGGGAAGTGGGGATGTTGCCCATAAGAACCAGCAGATTCAAGCGCTCAGTTTCATTTTACATACTGTGAACTTGAATTGGATTTGTTGCTATGGACAACATCCCCACTTTTCAGTCTCCCTGCTTAGTAAATTTAGGCCTAAGTCTTTATTAAATTCAGTACATTTTGGACACGTAAAATGGTATATTTATGTTCTTATTATTACTCCAACTAATGTCCGACTGAAGTCCATCAGAAGTGGTGGAGGCTAATACAACAAGCATGCTTGGGATAAATATAAGGGTATTCTTAGTCTCTAATACAGCAATATCTTTACCCGGTGTTATGTATTGTAAGATGCTAAATAATGTAACTAATGTCACCTACCTTTGACAATTGTAATTTTTGTAACTGTAATAAAAAAAAAAATACAATGTGTGAATGACAAGTGAATCATATCAAATAATGATACAATAATATAAAATGAAATTGTAAGGTTATTTCAAAATTGGGAATGCTTCAGTGACATTCTCTGTTCAAAAATACACATAATATGAGGGATATTTTAATGATCAAGCCAGTGGTCGAAGTGGAAGTGGTGGTATGGACATTCAGAAGTGGTGGTATGGAGAATATAATAGAAGTCAATGGAGATTTCTAGTTTTTTAATTACATCTATGGGAGAAGTGCCGGTATGGCATACACCCGTATACCCCCCCCACTTCAAGCCCTGGATCAAGCTTAACAAAATATATTCAGGCACTTCAAAAGTGATACCCATAAAATTACATTTATACCATTAGAAACAGTCTTTGCATACGTCATCCTTTGGCACAGGCCATAAAGTCAATCTCTGGTGTTGGTAATGGCTGATGTTTAAGGAGAACCAATTGTCTTGAATAGGGCACAAAATTGTGTCTTTATGCTAACAGAAAATCAGCCAATGGGGTAATGACCAGGTTAATGTGAATTAGTTGTTTAATGTGAATTCGATACAATTCCTCACCAAGATGGGAAAAAGTGCCAAGTGTGTTTCTTCCCATCTCTTACATTAGGAAGAATTTGCATTTTTTATGAGCCACGAAAAAAATAATAATTTGCGGTTGATTGAATCGCAGCCTATGTTGGCTTTTATATATATTGTAAGGTGTTAGATGGCTTTATGTTTTGCAAATATAAATATAAGCCCTTCAGAGGTTTTACTGTACGATATAATAATTTGTACAGTTCTAATTAGTGGCATTGAAATTCTGGAAAGGTCTAGGCCAGCAAGTGGAAACATATGCATGCTTTAGCAATCTTTAATTATTTCTGTCGTAAGTGAAGAGAAATAAATGTGCAGCAAGCCACATGACTTTGGAAAGGTAACAAAACCAGATATGATTCATTTTTTCACTTGCGGACTAATCTATCGGGCCGCAGCTAATCATGTTATGCCAAACCATGCAATTTCTGTGCCAAGAAAAAGCATCTTTTAAATCAATCAGGAAAGAATGATTAATCCGGAGAATTGTGTTCCCTGACTGCAGTTCTGTAAAGTTCAAGAAATACTTCTATAGAAAAAAGTTTCTTATAGTTTGCTTTATTTACCATCTTTAAAATAAAAATATTACTCACTGTATTTTTCCCAAGGGATTTCCTTAAATGTGTAGCCACGAGAAAACTAAAAAAATAAATAAATAAATGTGAGGTCTTAGAAGACAATGTGTCTCCTTCTACATGTGGAAATATATATCATTATTTTTATATTCATATATCAAATGTGATGTAAAGATAATGTACCTTAATTGTAATATACTTTATGATCTTATTAAGGATTCCCAGAAGCTGTTCATCACCAACAGGAGCATCTGTAAGAAAGGAACAATAAAAAGATATTAGCATAGTATAGATATTATAGTTTGATACTGGATCTACAGTGATAACTCTAGCTGAAAATCTCATTCCTTTAGCGTTTCATACCAAATCTGACCCCAGTATCTGTTGTGTGGTTAATTTATATGTAATAAGAAAAGGGGTGTAAAATTAAGCTCCCAACACTTGTTCCTTAAAACTTTAAGTTAGAGCTTCATCAAAACTCTCAGGACTATGGGGGAAGCTGCAATAATCCCCAACACCCTGGTTCTGTGGACCCCTCAGGACTTGGTTCCTGTACTGGGCTTGCTATTAGCATGGGGTGGCCAACGTTTAGTTTCTATCTCCCAGAAGCGATCAAGAGTTGGCAGCATGGGGTAGGGGGGTGATGAGCGTGATTTATGCAAATCATGTGCAAAGCCTCAACCCCTGGAAGGTGAACCCCTATGAATGGGGGACATGAAATCACTGCCCCAGTCTGGGTCCCTGGATATTTAAAGACTCTACCGGGGGAGTCGACAACCTTGTATAAGCCGTTGAATCTGGACCTAATGAAATTGGTGTTACTAGTCTACAAAATGTAGGATTACAAAAATACAATAGTTTATTGTACTTAAAGCCTAACAATTCTCTGTGATGTGTGAAAGAATGATTATCATGATTACTGGCAATGGTCCTGGGTTTTCCTCAAAAACATATTATGTAAATGACTACACTATGAGCACACAAGTGACTACACTATGAGCACACAAATGACTATACTATGAGCTTGTGCTGCAGTGTCCCAGAGATCTAAATCACTTATGGTTAACCATGAATATTATTTATGCACAATTATGATAATGGACCAGATCCAGACGCCCGATTATGCAAACTGTGTGCACAAATCACGTGCAGTAATCTTTCTGCGCATTCCCTTTCAGATGTTATAAAGCAGATGTCCTTGTCAGCCAGAAGAAGATCCATCTGCAGGGGCCACTCCAAGACACCTGCATGTCAAATCCCTGCATCGGGGCATGCAGATGAAGCACTATGGGAGGTGTTAGGTAGTTGCGGATCTGCTTCCTGGCGCATAACGTTACTACTATTATTATTGCTATTCATATTGTTATACCATACTAACCTGCAGGGAACAACAGTTTATCTACAACATGAATGACTCCATTGGTTGCCATTAAATCTTTTTCCTTTGAGAATACATCATTCACGGTGATGGAATCGTTTAACTATAGAATGCAAAACAAAGCAGGATTTAGACATTAACCTTACATTTTAAGGTGTATGATTTCAGAAATATAACACGTGTAATGCCTTCTGTCATCTTTTTTATTTATACATGACATTATTTATGTAAGAAATTAGAGCCAGACCTGTATGCTATCACTGGTTAACATTTATTAATGCGTCATGCATATTTAGCCATTTGAACCTTTGCAATGGATGTGCTCAGGCATGAAGGCAGCAATACATGTCACTGATCACTGATCCCTATGACAGCTGAATTTCTATGGCATTCATAAATCATGCTGCAGGCAATGCTTAAATGTAAACATAGGGTAATATGGAAAATAGACAGGAACGTATAAAATATGAATAAATATGAACTATGTTCACGATGACTGATTGAAGGCTGAACACGACATGGGGTACATACCGATTTAATCATGACATTGCTTCCCTGGACAGTTTTTAATACATTTGTTACTCCATTTTCAAATCCCCCTCCGATGAACACTC
Source organism: Platyplectrum ornatum (assembly GCA_016617825.1). Lineage (NCBI taxonomy): Eukaryota > Metazoa > Chordata > Amphibia > Anura > Limnodynastidae > Platyplectrum > Platyplectrum ornatum. Next base: position 16,785 of record JABWIB010003160.1, on the reverse strand, counting down.
CTGGGGCCAGGTGGTAAAGGAGAATGTTCTGAAGAGCAACTTTGTCGCCTACAAGTACACACAGGGAAAATTACAGCTTTAATATGTTCAAAGCCACAGATAATGCTATATTCATTACTCTCAGGCTGGATCGGAAAGACCCTATGGGGACCTTTACTGAAGACCATATTTTATTCATTATTATCTTTTGTGCTTAGCTCACATATTATCTTGTAAGCAGACAGTGAAGCCAATATATGTTGCCGTGTAATTTGTTCCACCCAAGTCCGCCCAAATCCACTGAGGGCGGATAGACTAGTCCAAGACTGGTTCATGCTCATGAGCTGTGAAGGAAATGTTTGAAGCTTCTGGTTTTGTTTTATGTAGATATGTGAAAACCTTCCCAAATATGTATATCCTCCTCTCTTAATGATGGCAATGATACCCTTCTCTCATAATGATGGTTAACACTGATTTACCAGCATTCTGACAAACCCTGATTAATACCGCCTGCTGCTTCTGCCCATTTAGCCATCATTTCAACAAACTAAAGCTGTATATATACTCCATGATAGTCTGTCTGACCACTCATATGACATATATCCTCTGCTAACTAATATCACTCCTGGTTAAAATACAAATACAGTTGGTGCCTCCATATAGGCTTAACCAGTCACCCCAAGTACCACTAGAGAGAAGTATGAGTACTACCTCCAGTGGTACTAGCATATACTAGTGTATCTATATCAAAATCTATTCACATTGGGCGCTTTATTGCTGCCGATATCAATGTTTAAATATTCATATGGGAGTTTACAGCCCTTTAATATGATGATAAATAGAAAAACTTTTAATAAACCTACGTTTTAACAGTTCAATTTCTTCGCTGCTGAGTCCCTTGAAGGCGTCGTTGGTAGGAATAAAGAGGGTCCAGGCTCCAGGTACTGACAGTAGCTCCTTCAGACCAGCATATTGGATCAGGTCTAGGAAAATGCTAATAATGCAGATAGTAATGTTAATGTGTTGTCCAGGCATACAATATGAAGCAAAGGGCATGGGAATGGTGGGATTGGCATATATACTTATATGGCAAACATACATAGCATGTTCTGTCAACCAGAGTAACATATACAACTAGTATCATTGATAAATATGGTGTAGTATATAGTACTCTAGTTATTCCATTATTACACAACCAAGATTATTTATAACTATTTTGGGATCCTCACCTGCTAGTGCTATACAGAATATTTTATAATTCTTTAATTTAATAAAAAAAATAAAAAAAAACTATGTTCCATTTTGAATCCAATTTTAAATCCAATTTCAGTTGTCTGAATCTTTTATCTTAATAATATTATACTAATTGGTTTTCAGTTCTAGTTGGTTATTATTAATGGTTCTTTATTCAGTACAAACTCAGTGAACACATTTATAAAATGTTTAATATACAATATGGGCCACTAACCAAAGACTTTCAAGGAAGTTGTGCCAAACCAAAATGAAGAAAGAATTATGAAACGGCTTTCTAGGTATATGCCAGATGATTCATGAGTGGCTTATTATACATTTCATAAACCTACAATGCCCAAATAAACCAGTGCATTCAGCAGAACTAAATGAGATGTTTTCTTTTCCAGCTGATGACCTCATATTAGTCTGTTCATCTATTGTATGAAGTGCAGCATTGTCTATATTGTGCTTTGAAAATCTCTTTCTTAAAATAGATTTACTTTTACTTTACTATAGTAGATCCTTTAGACATTTAATAATACAGCTGTGTTACAAGACTTAAAGAAACAAAAAATGTGCATTAAAATGGGTGTAAGTCAATCCAATTCTACTCATTGAGACGTTACTTGACACATGAGCTTAAGCGATGTAACCAGATGCATTGTGATATGTTTACACATGGTTCACATGTCAGGGTACATGACTAGGAGGGGAGTGTAATCATGATCAGACGTGTCTTCAACAAGCATTTTGGCAAAGCAAAACAGATGCCACTGAGCTCATTATGTCTCTGAAGCTGGGTAATGTGTCATAGCCTCCCACTATTTGTCTATAGTTTAGAGAAAAGTGCTTTCTCAAAGACAATACAGGGCAAAAGTTGGGATTTAACAACTATGTCATAATAGAGAGACATTTATTTTTTCTTGTTTCATTAGCTGTCCACGATAGAATATATATATATATATATATATATATATATATATATATATGTGTGTGTGTGTGTGTGTGTGTGTGTGTGTGTGTGTGTGTGTTTCAGACAGTAAATGTTTTACAGATTATATCATGAAAAATAAAGGTAATGATGGTCTGGATCCAGCTCTAATATAACCATGTTTTGCACGTTCTGTACATACAGGTGGACACCATACTTCCCATTTCGGGTGACTGTCCTACTGTACCACCTGCCTGAACTTTGCCCCAGAAAGGGATTGGGCTTGGATGCAAAGGGTTGGGACTTGATCAGGTCTGAACTGGGTTTGGGTGGAGGTGGAGTTGAGGTTGGATTTGGGAAGGGTTGGACTTGGGTGAAACAGGGCTGAGCAAGGTTTATATGTCACATTTTGTGGACAACAATGTTGTGAGGTATGAGAGATCACTCCCTCCCGTGGGTATTGGAATCCACACAGAGACCCCTACCTTGAGTTTTCTACACTGTCCTTACTTAAAAGCATGGTGGTGGATAACGCTGGAGGGTACACAAGTACTGAAGACAGTCCTTCCAGTACTGTTATCATACCTCCCTCCACCCACTATGTTCATGGAAACACCCTTTCCTGGCCTGGTGCCAGAATAAAGGACCACTTGGGAGCTCTGGATCCTATGAAAGCACAATCAATCTTGCATTTTCTGCAGGGATTTAATGAAGTCTGAATGTAGCATTTAACTTAATATTCTAAATGACGTAATATTTCTATAGTTTATAATGGGGAAAGTGATTCATGGTTTGATAGTGTGTACTTAAAAGGAAAATGTACAAAATGTTAAGCTTGTGTTTGTGTACAATACAATGTAATACAATAGTTGCAGAGTGTGTTGTTGTGTGGTCATGTTAAAATAATAAGACACACTCTGCAACTATTATATTACATTGTAGACACTGCTAATACGTTTTCCCCATTATAGTCTATAAAAATATTACCACATTTAGAGTATTAAGTTGAGCGCTTCCCTCTATTTCCTGCTTTCCACACTGCTTTATGAATTGAAGGTTTATTGGGCAGTTCCAAGCAGATCCCAATACCATCTCCCTAAACAGAACAATGACAGAGCGCTACCTGGGGTCTGGGGCCTCAGCACTGAGGGGGACAATTCTCAATTGATTAACCTTCATTCACATTATTATAATGAAGAATTACAGACATATGGCATGCTCAGGGTTACTATTATATTAGCAGTGGCTTCTGCTTATAAGTGCTTGGAAAAATTATTACACAGGACAGTGATGGTTAGCATCTTGATATAGAAATATAGATTTGTAGATTACTAACAGTATATATATGTGCTTTAATGTCCATGTAAACATCTTTAGATATCACAGCGCATTAGTAGTTACCTNAAACGCTTGTCAAGGCTTATGATATCAAAGAATGTCTTCTCAGCGGGTCTGATGAGCTCTCTGAAGGTGTGAATTGCACCATTTCTTCCTTCTTTGCTTCCACGAAGCATGCAGGAGTTTTCAATGCACACAGCCTAATATTCGCATAAACATCCACAGTCAGAATTATTTCTTTAATCTACAACCTTTACAGACAGCAATAATTTGGCAAGTATTTATTAGTGACACCACAACACACAACTCAGGTTTATCTATTGAGTTGTAAAGATCAGTAGCTGCAGTGGAAATTTTTCTGGCATTATCGACATCGAAAATGGTGTGTGAAAACACAGAAAATAATAGAAGTGAATGTAGATATATATATATATATATATATATATATTGAATGGAATTACAGTATGGTATGCCACTGCATATACACCCACTTCAAGCCATCCTATAGATGTGTATTGATAAGGTATGGTAACAGTTCAAGTTTAATTTCACAAACAGCAGGATAATTACTGATTATAGTGATCAAAACACCAATTTATGGATGAAATATCACAGGACATACTTACGGTGCGGTACACAAATACACGGAGAGTCTGTCCACCGAGGGTTTCTAGGGTTTGTCCATTGTAGAGTCCACTGAGTACAAATTTCTGCTTGATAATGTGATTCTGCATAATTGTCTTAAGGAGACGTTGATCCATGGCCATGACTTCGCCTGTGAAAAAGAAATCTCGATTGAATAATGTNGTAATACAGCAAACATAAGCACGCACCAAAGTAAAGTGCTACATTAAAGCAACGCACTTTCACTAATTTATTAACTAATTATTTGTATTCTCTTTGTGAGAGCGACATCTAATAACTGTGTTAACCCCAGATAACCAGAAATGTGACTAATTGGCTTATTTATGCCTGGAGTTTCAATCCAGATCTACAATATTTAGTTTAAGGTTTGTATGATTCATACATAATTTTCATTGGAAGATGCTAGACTTGGCTCCAGTGTTGGGGAGTCATGTTGCTTTGTGATTAGCATCATAAGGGTGCAATGCCATCACTTGTAGCGTTGTCTACAGTTACGAATTATGATATGGACAGGGTAGAGGTGTGTCTGTCATGCCATGAGTTTGGAATAATGACATTACACGTATGTATGCCCTGTATTACATGAACAATGCTGTTCTAGGTTAGTGAAACACTCACACACATACTTGACCCAAATCCACATTTTGAGCATAAACAATCTGAGCATTGGTAAAAACTGAATATATACCTTTAGTATCTGAAATATGATAGTGATATAGAGCATATGCCTATATTACTTACTAGAGAAAGCATCATTTAGTGGTGCCAGCAGTGTGTACTCTGCTTCTGGTCTCAATGATGCTGCCAAACCCATCTGTGCCATCATGTCAGTAAATGTGGTCTGTTTGCTACCTACCAGCTCCAAAACTTGTTTTGCTGAAATAAAGAACGCAATACTGTTACTTCAATATATTTTATTTTAATATAACTTAACAATGTATTTTACATCACAATGTAAACTGCTCTTCATGTATAATGCATAGAGTTCGGGTACAAAAAAAAAATAAGGCGGTGACATTCTGAGATAACTAACAAAATAATCATTAAGATATTAAATTACACAATAACAGCCTATTTTCACCCTTAGAAGGCTTTACTGGCCGATACTGGATTCACACCGACTAATACTGGATTCTGAGCTTGAAGCCGTTCCAATGGCGGAATTTAAAGAAATACTATTGGTACAGCCTAATTGGGGCAGGTGTATAAAAGTCAATAATCTGCCGGAAACCAGAGCACACCCACGCAGACACTGGGAGAACATACAAACCACACACAGAAAAGGTTCTATCAAGGAATCGAACCGTTGAGCTATCCATGCTGCCCGTGCTTCTAGCCACCACTACGTCATGCTGCAACTTTGAGATGACATCTATTAGTAATATCAATATGTATAGTCAGCTTACCAGAGTCAGGGATAAGAACCTCATCGATCAAGTGAATTACACCATTGCTGGTCACGATGTCTTTCCTGTTCACCAGTTTCTGTCCATTTACTGTCAAGCTGTCACCATCACATCCAATCGTGAGTTGACTTCCTTCCAGGGTATCGAAGGTTGCTCCACCCAATATGGCTTCAGAGCACTGGACAGAATCCAGGACGTGGAAGTTAACAAGAGCTAAAAGAAGAGAGAAAGTCTTTATTTACTACACTAATTGCCATTAATGTACATTATATCATTATAATAGATAAGCAACATCCGTTACTAGCAGCTATCCTGTACCTGTCATATCCTGACTAAGGTCTATATTTACCATACCTCCCAATTTCAGCAGGACAGTCCTGATGTCCCATCAGCCCTGCATATTGTCACAGTTTCTTAAATTTTATTTAGCCGTGAACTCGCAAAAAAGGGGTGGGGCTTGTGTGGCCCTAGGGTAGAGCTTGGCTGAGCTGGGATGGTGCCACACAAGGGGCAGGGCTAATTTGTCCCGGTTTCCTCTGGGTAAATGTTGGGAGGTATGCATCTGCTAAACTGCGGGAATGGAAAATTGGTGATGTTGCCCATAGAGACCAATCTTACATTCTCTAGTATGTAACGTATTGTGTGTAATGAATATAATGCTTGTTATAGGTATATGTTAAAGGTATATGTTTATTTACATATGACCATGACTAATGTTTATCTTAGTGGTGCCTTTTTTATTATTTGTTCCCTAATGTAATGTAAATGATATATGATGTAATAACATACAGTTTGTAGCTCCAATTCTACACTTACCCTCAGCAGCCTTTTTGTCAGACATAATCCTCTCAAGAACCCCACGGGGAAGTTTCTCGAAAGCATCATTAGTTGGAGCAAACAGAGTATAGTGTCCTGGCTTTCCGAGTTTCCCCATCACATCGGAAGCAATAGCAGCTGCCTGAAACATAGATAAAAGGCAGATGTCTAGCATGATTCTTATTGCACATTTACATCATCTTCCTCACTTTTATTATATGATGCCAGTCTTTAGATGGGGCACCCAGCACTGTTTTGTAAGTGGATGAATCTACATACAGAAGATAAGTCTGCTTATGCCACTTTTTACTGAGGTTTCAAAGATCTGCACAGAATATAGCCAGGGGTTTAGAAGGGATGTACCATATGACAGCCTCAAACACCCAAAGGGAAAACATAGTTTGAAAGGCTTTTAATAAAGCAGCCTCCATTTATGAGTCTGTACATGCTCATACATTTCTGAAGAAGATAAGGACAGAACAAAACAAATTGACTATTTTGTATGTTAATTGTAGTTCATTGTAAGTTCGTTGAACTAGAACAGAACCATCACTAGAACCTTTCTTGTGACCTTTCCCCATTTACATGAAGGAACTTACTCTCAGAGATGACAGCTCATCTTCAGAGTCAATGAAGTCCTCAATGGTGTTTCCAGCAGCTGTCACAACACGGTCGATCACATGAACAACACCATTGGTGGCAATCTGGTTTCCATGGATAACTCTTGCACAGTTCACTGTGACAATCTGTAATGAAGACGTTCAGGTTGTGAAGAAACCATTACTCTTATGTAGGGTACCATTGCGTACCCAACCAACTACATATATCAGTCTCCTTCTGAATCATTCACATTGTGACATAATATTGTTTCCATTAAACAGAAGTCACTTGCGGACTATCTATGGTAATTATGTACTTATTTACATTTATTCATGGTGGGTTGTATTTCTTTTGGTAAACCCTATTACTTAATGTCTACTTCATGTTCTTTTATCTNATATAAATAGATTTTTTGGACTGAATGTAAGGAAATCCCATTGGGCAGGGTTTCCTATAATCTTTTCAAGCATACTGTTGTTTATTGTCTCCAATGTAACAATGTAATAATAAAGTAATATACAATAGTCATTATTCTCCACCATGACTCAACTAGATTTATAGAAATAGGACTCAGTAGACTTTCACACATACATCAGTTATGAAAGGACAGGAGGTGTCCATCGGTCACAGTACATCATGCCATCATATCACAATGACAGTGGTAAACTTTTAAGAACTTACCCCATTTGTATAGTGGTTAATCAGGAGAGGTTGGTCATTGAACATAGATGTTAGAGTCAATCCATTCTTAAGATCTTTGGTCAACATTCTCTTATTCAGCATGTGGTAATGCAGAGCATTAAGCAACTCAATATTCACATTGCTAAGCAGTGAGTTTCGGACCTCAGCATCCAGTAAGTCCCAGGCATCATTACTGGGTGCAAAGAAAGTATAGGACCCAACTCCTTCAATTTCCTTCTTCAGGTCTGACCTCTCAGAATACTCTTGTGTTGATGTGGCTCCAACAATTCCAAGGGTGCCGTATACATTGTCAATAGGAGCAACTGTTGAAAGAAGGGAAAAGCATATCAGAATTGGTTTTCTATTGATTAATACTGTGGGTGAAATGTCCATTCATGTTTTACCTCAAATTGAAAAGGTGGAGTTGTTGTCCATAGCAACCAATCAGATAAAAGCTTTCAGTTTCACTTTACATACTGGAGAATGTGAGCTTGAATCTTATTGGTTGGGCAACATCCCCACTTTTCCAATCCCACTGTTTATAAAAGTTAAGCTGTGGACTTACTTACATATACTTACTTACATATACCGTGTTTCCCCTACCCCGAAAATAAGCCCTATCCTATTTTTTGTAAAATGGTCCAAAATAAGCCCTAACCGAAAAGAAGCCCTACCCAAAAAGAAGCCCTATCCCGAAAATAAGCCCTAGTAAATTCCCCAGGACTGGGGGCATGATGGGTATAAAAGCAGGGCTGGGGGCATGATAGGCATAAAAGCAGGACTGTTTATATAAATCTCTGTTAATGTTACCGTATTTTTCGGACCATAAGACGCACTTTTTCCTCCAAAAAACATGGAGAAAAAAGTGTGTGCGTCTTATGGTCCGAATCCTGTGCTGGACGGAGGAGAC
>JABWIB010003158.1:20435-44489 GCA_016617825.1 Platyplectrum ornatum | reverse complement strand
CTTTTGATTGGAATAATTTATCTTATAGTGTATGGCCAGCTTAACACTGGTCAGTATCTGTGTGCAAAATGCAAAAATAAAGTATTCTCCCTGCATGCAAACACTAACATTAATTTTACCTCCCCTGCAATTCAACATGGTTTTACCCACTCTTGAAAAATCTTTAGATTGGAACAATTAATCTTATAGTAGTCAAGAGCACTACATTAAGCATACTTTACAACATTGGTCAGGCTGAGTCCTCAGACAGAAAAGCCCAGTCTGGTCCCACCCAAGCTCCACACGCTGTTCAGCCCTAACACATTGAAACCTCATTAGACTCTGTCTAGTACAGCCCAAACCCTGCCCCTTTGGTGTTTCGTCCAAAAAATGTATTTAAAAAAGTGGGAAAAAAGCCCCATTGACTTCACATCTGGACAAACTGAAGGCAGGCATGAGAGCGGGACTTTCCACTAAATCTGAGACAGTCCCGCTGGAATCTGGACATTTGGGAGGTACAGTATACATTAACCTCTGACAGCTTCTGTCATTAAAATGGGATCACTAAGCCCTGCCCCCAGTACAGCCTGGGTCAGCCCATGCAGACCTGAGACCTGTCATGTTCCACCCCTACACTTACAGTTTCACCTAGGGGCATGTCCTGTCTGTAGTACTGCTTTTTACAATTTTCTATGTATGTCAGATATAAGAAACACCATTGTAACCTTTTGCTATACCTGCTTCGAGTGATCTTAAGAAATGTCCTTGCTTGTCATTTATCATTGAGTATCCCAGAAATACACTAAGCTTTGTATTGCACCATCTCATTAAGTTTGTAGAAACTTTTCAGTTGCTACGCTGTACAGAAAACAAGTTAAATGATACTTGATATTTAAAAGGCAGATTACCTCATTTTTACCTCAAATTAGACTGTTGTGCTATTTTTCTATTTACAATTTGCTATTTTTAAGCAATAGAAGCCTGATCGCTAGTTGGCTGCAGTGGTTTAGTCATTCAGTAACTACAGAGACGTAGTCACGCATTAGCTACCAAGGGCATCAGAACATTTTCTGGTTGGGTGGGGGGGTGTAGGAACCAGATAACATTTTGTTTTGACGTTGATAATTCACCAAATGTGTAAAACTCATGTTATGTGGCTCATAATTATACTAAACAATAATGTCCTCAAGTCACATGATTATCCTACAGAGTAATGTCCACAGCAGGGCATTACGGGGGTATGCCATACCGGCACTTCAGCCACTGATGTAATTGAAATACTACAAATCTCCATTGACTTCTAATATATTCAGTGTTTCCATACCGCAACTTCTAAATGTCCATACCGCAACTTCTAAATGTCCATACCACCACTTTTAAATGTCCATACTCCCACTTCTAAATGTCCATACCACCACTTCTAAATGTCCATACCGCCACTTCTAAATGTCCATACCGCCACTTCTAAATTTCCACTTCACCACTGATCCCAGGATTATTCCACATATTGTAATGTCCCCAGGTAATATGATTATGTCAAACAGTAAAGTCATTAGTTTACATGATCATTTTATAATCTCCTGGCGAGAGCTAACTGGCTTTCCGCAACACCCCAACCACCAGCCCTTACACCAAGTCACTCCAGGGAAAATTTCTAAATGCAAACAGAAATATGTACAGCTGTACATATGTTATAGATACCACAGATATCAAGAATTCCTTCCTATCCAAATCATTTAACTGTCCAGGGCTAAGGTCAGGACCTCACTCCTCTCAGTGAGGGCCTGTGCTGGCTTATGTGTGCTGTTTTTTGTGTGCCATTTAACTGAATGCTGTGCACGGACTCCGTTTCCCCAGGCCAGACGTCCAGGCCAGATGTCCCAGCCCCGACTCCTTCTGGTACCCAAGAGCCTTCTCAATGTGGAAGCAGGGCCATTTCCTCCTAACCTCAGGTCCACCATGCTCTTCCATGCAAGGCCTTTTTCAGAGGCGGTCTCTGACTCATTTCCCCAATATATATGCTTCAGGTGAAAATTGAACTGCTGCTACTTCTTCCTTTGATTTAGTCACTGTCAGTTCTCTCTCACCACCCAACAAGGTTCAGGGAGGGCAGGCTTGGACTTCGACCCAAGCTGTCAGCGTTCTCCGGTGGCCTCCTCCATCCACCCTCTAAAGGCCTCCATACACTCTTCAAGGAAGTGGAGTTGCTCCTCAAATCCTACCTTGGAAAGGTTGTGGTGGTCAAGTCATCTACCTTCCTGGCTGGTGTTTGCAGTGTCTTTTGCATTGCTGGCTCGGGTACCTCCATGCGGATCATCTTCTCTTCTCTTCTGCATCACTAGCGCACCATTTCTCTATTTTTTTTTAAATCTTTTTCATAACATCTTTTTTATCTTTCAAGGTTACATTATTGCCCTAGAATTTCTGACCATTCCTATATTATTCGCCACTGATTGTGTAGTAGCTGATCGTCTTGCGATTCGGGAGCAACAGAAGTTTTATCATACAAAGGTATGAAAAAAAAATCACCTGACTTAAATTAGTTTTTAAATTACTTACTAAAGTAATAATTCTGCTGCATTCTTTAGGGGGAATGGTCTTTAAAAAAAAACCCTCAAAATGTAATGTTTGCAGGCAAAACCAGCATTTCAGACACGCTCTGTCTCCCTGTCAAGGTCTGGACAGACAATGTTTATGGACAGAAATATCGTACTCTAAACATTCTCAACGGCTGCTATCACTTGTGTTCCAAAAGGCTTTGGATTCTTAACCTCACATTATCCCTCCAACCGATTCTCAAGAACAAGATGGAGTCCAGCCCAGAGCGTAGGAAATGAAGGAGGGATAACTGCAGCCATGATAAATAATACTGAAACTATGTTCCATTTATGTTCTTACAGATAGCTTATTTGATTTTAATAAAGATAGCAACCACATTTGATTTATTTTGGGAGATGCAAGCAAATACTGCAAAAAATGTAAAAAAAAAAATGCAAAATAGCTTGCTTGTCTAAGGCAGCCCTGTGATCCCTAAATTGTGGCAGTTATTCCCCTTAATTAACAAATTATCATCTTAGGTTTGTGTCCTGACTCATTTATATCATTATATCGCACATAACGCATCGCACCATTATATCATACCTCCATACCAAGTGTCTTGATTCCAGCGGGATAGTCCTAATTACGGATGACTTTCCTGTTGTCCCGCCTGCCTTATACTTAGTCCTGGGGAAAAAAAACTGTTGTTTTATATTTTTTATGTTTATTTTGGCCAAAATAAGCCAAAAAATAGAGCTGGGCTTGGGCAAAACCAGGGCAGGGCTTTTATATCTTTCTGCTTCAACAATGTTGGAAGGTATAGAAACTGGTTTTGTACCCTAGGTAATTTCTGTACCCTAGGTCATAATTCTTTATTGAATTAGCATAGGACCAAATCTAGGCCACGGAAAACGTGTACCCCTCACCCATCTAGTGTAATTTAGGTGGATAGGGCGGGGGCAGAACCAGCCAATAGGGGATTTGCAAGTGCACACCTGGGGGGGAATTCACTAACTGACGATTTTTAGAAATCGTCAGTGGCTGACGATTTTGCTGACGATTTCCACAAATGTGTTTTTTTTCGTCATTTTGTTTGACGTTCACAGATCGTCAATGGGATATCGCGGTGACGATTTTTGCAATACAATGGATACAAAAATGGAATTCACTAACTGANGAATATTGTATTCNCCCACACATCGTCATGACGATTTGTAAAAATCGTCAAAAGGCCAATCGTCAGCAGAGAGTGGAGATTTCNATAGGAGCACTATATAAAGGCACTCATACAGCACTGAAAGCTTGTTTGCCCATTCATAAAAATGGAAGCTGCAACAGTCACTAATAAATATACCACTCTCAATTGCAACCACAAACCACTCTCCCAACCTCACCAAGTTCAAAACACCTCTGAGGAAATTGGCCAGGCACAATTTTATTAAGTCATTAACACATAAATATTATGTGCCATAAATTGCACTCCATTAACAATAATTACCAGTAACCAGACTTCTAATTGGGCATGGTGATTTCATTATGTGAATTCGACATGACAATTTTACTGAAAATCGTCAGTGTATACGTCAGTTTAGTGCAATATCGCCTGCCGAATACCCGTATTGAGGTATTGCGCTAGTAAGGTATGCTTCTATTTCCCAATATCAACAGGAGGTGTAGTGGAAAATAGTAGAAAGAATGGGATATGGGGATTTATTTAGGAACGTTTAAAGATTATTTCAAGTCTAACAGAGTCCACACAATATTGGCAGACAGTGGCATAACCACCATAGTAGCAGGAGGTGCAACTGCAACAGGGTCTGTATAGAGGGGCATTGCACCCACAAAGGACACCCTTGAGGCTATGAGCGCTGAGCTCTGTATATAAATACATTGCCAGCAGCTGACAGCATAAACAGTTTTCTGAGCTCTGTCTATAAATACAGTGCCAGTAACTTACAGATATGAGTGATGAGCTATGTTTATAAATATATTATTAGCAGCAGCTGACAGCTTAGACAGAGCTTAGCCTATGTGTGCTGAGCGCTGAGCTCTGTTTATAAATACATTGCCAGCAGTGGCCAGTTAGCATATGAGAAAAACATAAGGTAGGACTCTAACAGAAGTCAGTTTGTATGAGTGCGTTTTACTATCATTGACTAAATCATTTCTGAGGAATTGCATCTCATTATAAAAGTGAGTTCTCTCTGTATCCCTGTATTCAGAATATATAACATATATAAATAACAAAAACATTTTTTAAAAAATAGGCAAAAAAACACGGAGCGTGGTTTCTCCAGTGTTTCTTTGAGGACCCTGAAGGCGGTGAATGAAAATCATTTGCAGAGTCCAATTTGGATCCAGTTTATAAATGTCCTAATAAAATGCAGCTGAGAGTATGGGTGGAGATTCCTCTTGAGTGTTTTGTCAATGCTCTATAAACCATGGCGGACTGGCTTTTACACATCCACTGTTTACTCAATGTCCAGTCCTAGGTTGTGTTTTGAATCCATTGCACAAAACCTTCCAAACGCACGGCCATGCCTCAGGAATTTTGTCAATTCCAAATGTACTTCATACCCCCCCTTTTTTTTATATGTACATCTATATTATCAAAGCCCAGAAAATTCAGCTCTTTTAAAACCTGGACGCCTGAAATCTCACTTCTACAGCTGGCCAACGTTAAACATTCTCCTGATGTAAACCTGGCCCGACCACACAAAGGTCTTCAAACCTAGAGAGAGTATTTCTTCAGCCATGCTGAAGATAAAGAGACATATCAAAGATAAAACTCAGCTATTAGGCAATACTGTCTGGAGCGATTAGTCTCAGGAAAAGGTAGCAAGTAGCAGCACCGTCTATTCCCTGGTTCTCTTCAGGAGAGCAATTCGTTTTCTAGGTTTCTGGGAGTGTGCCAAGGTGGATCTGATAGGATGACTAGTCATCCCATGAAGGTCTTTTCAACAGCCTCTGTTTACTTGCAGTATGATCCCTCTTAAACATTTCCAAAGTATACTGTGGTTTTGGCTCCCTAGGAGCGTTGGAATCTTAGTGGAGCTTTCAGAGTAATTCTGGATTCTATACATAGAAAAGTCTTTCTCACCAGACTAGACATTCTGTGGTTTTAATTATCACACACACATATTACTATGCTTCATTTTAGTATCAGACACGCTTACTGTTCATTTTAAACTCCAATTTCCATGAACTGAGGTCAAATTGTTGGGCACATGAGCTGTGATTTGCATCAGTTTGATGTTTTTTAAAACAAAATTACGACTTTAATATATAAATTAAAATAATTAAGATCCCTAAATATAGCTCAATATTAAAATATAAAGAGATGTAATAAAGTCAGTAAAGGTAACAAATGGAAATAATTAAGGATCAGACTCAGATACCCGTACGCTAGGGGATTTACACATGACATCATGAGCATGCATGCCCCAGATGTTATAATCTGAAACATGGGTAGGGTCAGTTTTGATTCCAGGTGTAGGTGGGGATAGGCAGGGAGGGGTCAGCGGGAAGCAAATCCATGCATGTAGTTTAAGGTAGGATGTTGACACGCAATCTGGTTATGGTTCCTAGTGGGGGCTTATTTTGTGAGGTTGAGTATTTTCCAGTGTAGGCAGCCTGTATTTGCTAATATATCACAATAATGGGACTGAGCGTACGCCACCTGAGATGGCGTTTCTTAGCGTGATTTTATCCTGAGCGTGACTTAGACACCCGGGACTTCATTCTGAGAGGCTTGAGTTAAGGGGTAGAGGGAAGTAGACAATCAGCAGTAAGGACTGGATCTAGACTTACGTACTATTGAACTTACAAGCCAGTGGGAAAAACCATGTTGAATTGTGGAGGAGCTAAATTTCATTAGTTAAACAGCAGGAATGGAAGACTGTAGATGTCGACCATAGCAACCCAGACTCTAGCTGATTCTATCTGACATTCTCTAGCATGTAAATGGAAAGCTAGAATCTGATTGGTTGCTATGGGCAACATCTCCACCTTTCCATTCCCGCAGCGTAGTAAAGCAATAAGCAAAAGGAAAGTATTCTCCCTGCATGCAAATAACAACAATGTCTTGTCAAATATATTCAATTCTACCCCTCACAGTCCAAGTTTAGGACAGGACCCTATAATAATGCTCAAAGGGCCACAAGTATATGGAGCCAATAAAAGTGCTTATAACACTAAGCAGTGACAAAAACGTAGGGTCTCTACTCCAATTCACGTGAAATCTTCTATCAGACATGACTTTTTTCCCACAAACTTTTTCACAGATGCCAAATCAGGGGCCCCGATATTTTATATTAACCAATTACCCAGGGATCGGGGCCCAAAAGCTAGGTGGCCTGTACCAAATGACGGAGCCAAGACATCCGTGAATTCCATTCTGCACATTTATCTGTATCATTTTTCTTAAATTTGCATTTTGTGGAATTCATAGTCTATAGTCAACGATGGCCAATTCCGTCTACTGTGTGGTGTGGTTTGGGCAAGAACACTTTAGGTCAAATGCTGCCAGAAAAGCTTGCAAAATTAATCAGCCAAATTGCAGAACAGGGGAAATATTGTGCTGAACAGTGTTGAAATTTATCTTGCCTCTATTATTCCTCCATAGGGGCCTCATTTGTCCAGGGGGAGTAAATCATGAAAGAGCCAAAGTTATGGTGTGCTGATGGGGCAAATGTAAAACATGTGGTCAGATCGAGAGATAGTAGGGTTGTGTCCTAATTCCATTCTAAATGGCAGTTTATAAATAAAGCTATTTGGTATTTATATATATATATATATATATATATATATATATATATATATATATATATTTATACATGGCTCGAAGTGGGCCGGTATATGCCGATATTGCATACCGACACTTCTCCAGGTATGCCATATCGGCCATTTTATTTTAAATATAAAGTAGCATAGTTAGTCACTGGCTAATAACATGCATTTAAAACTATGAACCTCCAACCATGAACTCTCTTACCCATTCCACCAGGTACACTGATATTCCAATGTCATTTGGTTCAGCGGTCGAAGTGGAAATGTATAAGTGGCAGTATGGACATTTCGAAGTGGCGGTATGGAAACACAGAAAATAATGGAAGTCAATGGAGATTTTAATTTTTCCATGACATCAGTGGGAGAAGTGCCGGTATGGCATACTCCTGTATACACCCCCACTTCCAGCCCTGATTTGGTTATAATGAACTCAAGTTAGCTTGATCTTGTATTTACCACCTACCAACTTTAATCTCCCCCCCTTTTCCAAACAATGAACAAGATCCAGACTTTTACTATTGTACTATTCACTTACATAAAACTCAAGATTGGGCAAAGGGCACTATGATAATTTTGAGTAAATTAGTTGCAAACAGTTGAGAGATGATGTTTCATAGTCCAAGTCTAATAACAGTGTAACAGTAACGCTGGTCAGTATCTAGGTGCAATAAGCAAAAGTAAAGTATTCTCCCTGCATGCAAACACTAACATTCATTTTACCTCCCCTGCAATTCTACATGGTTTGGCCCACACGTGAGTAAGTAATTAGTAAGTCAGTATGTAAAGTCTGGATCTGGTCCAATGACTAGATCCAGGGTTGCCCTATCAATAAGGAATTTTTAGGTGTAATTTGCATAAACCATTCCCTCATGCCCACCTTGATACTGCTATCATTTTTTTCTACATTCCCTCTCCCTACCTTCTACCCCATATTTTCCCTGTAAGTCATTAATTATGATCATGAAAGCCATGCCAAGTGGTGTTGTAATTCTTCAGCGTTTGTGTACAAGTAAATTTATTATTGGGTATAATGAATGACTCAGTCCAGCCATTTATAAAGAGAGCCATCCGGAGAAGAGTGACATAAAATTATGTTTTATGAGGGGGTGTATGTTTTAGAACTTTCATTGCCTCTAAAGTGAATTTTTCTCATTCATTTATAATGTTACAGATTAAATAAAAACCCACTGCCGGAATCACGTATTCTACAGTGAAATGCATAGTCTATGCCAAGTGGTCTATGTTATTATGGTGCTTATATCATCTTCACAACATATTTTGTGGTTTACTTGGCCAAGAGAGTTCAAAACATCAATGTACTTTATAATAACTTTCTGTGTAACTAGAGGCTGAATATATTATCTTTTGTAGACGGCCAGTAGTAGTGATAATAAAAAGTACTATACGGCTATTATTTTTATTTTATAGTTATTTACTGGTGTAGCAGCAGGGAGCGACACATGAACAGGGGTGGATCCCCTGTTACTCTCGTTTCCAGATCAGCCCTTAAGTACGTATTATGCTTGGCTATTTATATAATGGAAGCCCTAAACAAATAGTACAGTGCCATGACCCTGGGGGCTTGGGTGCTGCTACCTTGGCGACTCCAAGGTAATAGCACCATTGTCAGATCACTTCCAAGAGGTTCTATTGGGCCTGAGGATGATCAGCAGTGCCCTTTCAAGAGTGAGTCCCATTATCAAGCCATTTCCCCTATATGCAAATTGACAAGGTAAACAGAGTCAATACTAATACTACATAAAAAAACTTTAACCACAATATAAAAAATACAACAGAATTTTTTTTATACAGTACTGCACATTGCGTGCACCAACCATTTCAATGACATTGGACTAAATACGTCAAATTAAAAACTTGTCCCACAATATCAGTCTGGACTGGGATCCTCAAAATCTAGAAATATACAGATGTGTCCACACATCATTTGCAATGTGCATAATTAGCATTATTTACTTACCATTAAGTAGCTCTTTTCACTATGTTGCTACTTCTGTAATTAACAAATGGGTGATGTCTGTTTCATTCACAGANAGTCGTCCGGTCACAGTTAGTGAGATAAATGGAGATGACGTCACCCGTTTATTACTTGTAGCAGTAGTAATGCATATGTGGACACATCTGTACATATCAATAAGTGCGACTGCTGGTGGGAGCAGGGAAGGGATGTTATTTGTATAGCTCAGACGTACCCGATGCCCACCATCATGAAAGCTTTGTTGGAGTGGCCAGTGATGTGTGGGTGCAATGATATGTTGGCCACACTTGACCAGATCCAGACTTTACATACTATTGACTTACTCATGGGAAAAACCATGTTGAATTGCATGGGAGTTAAATTTAATTGGTTGCAATCAGTATTACAGGTCTAATAACAGTGTAACAGTAACACTGGTCAGTATATGTGTGCAAAATGCAAAAATAAAGTATTCTCCCTGCATTAAAACACTAACATTCATTTTACCTCCCCTGCAATTCATCATGGTTTTACCCAATCATGAGTAAGTTGTGAATAGGTCAATAGTATGTAAAGTCTGGATCTGGTCCAATAAGTATCTTTCTTTCAATGTGTTAACTGGGTCACTCTTTTGCGACACTGAAATTCGTGTTTCATTTCAAAATCAATTCTTTCATTTCTCTCTCTCTCTAATCCCCCCTTATCTCTATTGAATGTCCATGTTCCTGTACCTGTTATTTCCATACAATGTAGATACCATTTCAGTTGTCATGATAAAATGGTTTTGGCAATCTCCTTGGATGCTTTCCTTGCGCAATTGAAAATGTTCAGAAAACACGATATGGTCGATCCATTAGGAACCACAATGGTGTAATATAAAGGCTGCTCCATGTGAGTGATATGTTTACCATCTGTATTGTACCCCCTCCTTTAGGGAATGACTGTGAAGTTCTGAGTAATGATTCACCATTCTGTACTTACACGTCTGTTCTCATTTAATGGGGTTAGAATTGGGATAGGGAATGTTATCATCAGCTAGACTAAAAGACAACATAACGTGATGACTGAATATTCATGTATCTCTCATCAAGGTAGTATTACCTTCATATTCCATTCTAATTCCTCTGTCCTTAACAGGGTAAGGCCAAGAAAGATAGAAACTTAATGAACAAAATGTATTCCTTATTTTTTTTATATTGAATATATATATAATATATATTATACTGTGTATATATATATGTGTGTGTGTATATATAGTCATAGGTATTATGGAGTCACTCAGCCAGTCTCATTTGCTTGATGTAAAATTGTTTTCATCAGGGCTCATGTAAATTGGCATCTGAGCACAAAACATGATTCGTGTGGTCAAAAAGTGCATGCAATGGTGCCTCTGGATTCAATGCAAGTATGAAAAATAGCTGATGCCAAGCGCAATGCAGACGCTGTAATATATATAGGAAAAAGGAATACACTTAAACAATACAAAAGAATAAATTTGATTTTAAAAACAATGCAAAAATACGTTTTACTCATTAGTTATTCAGAAATTCAAATACGTTTGTCTCATTTGGGCCCATAACTTCATAAAGCAACACAAAGTGCGCAAACAAAAAGTGACAAAACTTCAATGACAATCCAACTTATACACACAAAATTTCAGAAAAATTCTTCACCCAGTCCGGTTATTTCACCCAGTCCGGTCTTGTCTCTTTAATGGTTATTGGTTTCTTCTGGACATTTCACCCATTTCCACTTAAAGTTCAGTCACTCTGAATCGAATATAATTTCCATCAGTGACTAATAATATTTTTGTAAATGATTTCATCTTCTCTGAGAAATGTGCTGATAAAATGGACAGCATGTTCCTTCTTCTGGTGTCCATCCTACAGGGAGCAATAAAATTTCTGTCAAGTTTGGAAAATTCCCTAACTACGATAGCAGAGAAGCAGTGTTCTGACCATTGTTTTTATGTCGGCTCTGTAAACATTTTGTTCATCTACTGTTCTTTATCTTGTTCCCTTTCCGATTACATTCATGTAACTAATACAGAGTAGAGAGCTGAGTACACTGCAGTACAGTAGCCTCATCTGTCACCACAATGTTCTGTGTTACAAAATATCACAACACATGAAAAAAAAACTGCATGGACCCTTATGTTGATTTGTGGTTAGATATGTTGCTAACACACCTAACCACAACTGAACACAGGCCAATAATGGGACGTCCACAGGCCCATTGATTGGCCTATAGGCTGTGGTGAGGGTTGGCTGTGGGAATGGGGGGATAGGAAGGAGGATTAGGGTAGTGGAAGGGGAGGGTTAAGGTACGGAGTAGGAAAAAGAGATTGGAGTACGAAAACCATACCAGTCGTGCTGTGGGAGTCATAAAACTGTTGTCGGGGAGAACTCTTTTGCCGTTGGTATGTAGTTGCCATGCCGTTCTGTTGCTTGTTCAAGACCCACCTCCCAAGTGTAGACTTATCTCCTCTGGGATGCATCACTTGCACCCATGTAATTAATGCAGCGTATAATAATATAGATCATTTACAATAAAGGCATGTTCCTGAAAACACTACTGCTCCAGCTGCAGGGTGTGTCTACGTTCAGGACGATGCTGATGACTAAGACTCCATTATAGTCATTTTATTCTGACTATATATTATGGATATTTACTTTTTCAGTGAACAGAGAATTCACTCATGAATCATTATATTCATTATACATATGGATGAAACACGAACATTGAGATGGAGACAAATGAGGAGGGAATAAAGGGTAGAAGGTGAGGTTAGGGTTAGGTTACAATGAGGGAATAGAACATAGATGGGGATGGCTAGGGTTAGGCTGTAGGAAGTATATGGAACATACAAGCTGAGGTTTGAGTTATACTGCCTGGAACCATTAATATAAGGGAATGTTTATGTTAGGTTGTATGGAGGAGAGGATGTTAGAGGGATGAAAGAAGAATATTAGGTTGAGGATTCGGATGAAGGTTGGGATTGTAGAAAAAGTTAACTGTCGCCACTGGGGATTCAAAAGGTGTTCAGTAAGGAAATGCAGTGCATTATTCTCTTCTGTCTTCCTCCCACTCTCTTTGGTGTATGGATTTTGGGAACGGTCCTATCTAGAACCAGCAACCACATCCATGGCTGTAGATTTCATTGCTGAATCTACAGCAATGAAAGCAGCAGCGCAAAACAAACACTATATCATCTGTACTGTACTCCATTGCTTTACGGACATGTCAGGTGGTGATTGGATGTTGGCATCCACCATGAATCCTTGGTCTAGTCAATAAACAAATATTATTCTGCATAGTATGTATAGGATTTAACAAGAACTCTTCCATAATAGTGGTAGTGATAGGGTTACTGTACCTCATTATTTTCTCATACCAAACCCATGATTAAAATCACCTAGAGACTGAACACCATTGTAACACTAAGACTCAGGCCCGACCTACTGTACTGTTTAAGCAATAGGTAATCCACTTGTCAGCTATATCTCTACACAATCGCTTAATTATATATGACCAGCATGTTAATATAATCCGTCACATAGATATTCATCATGTGAGCCAGCTTACACTTAAAGCCTTGGGTAATAGTATATAATGGAATATATGATGTCTAATTCATTCACTTTCAGAGCTTGACCTACATATTTTAGCCATGCATAAGAAATATCTCACTGAGTGACAGGGTCTTTATTTCTTATTTAATGTTTTTAATGTCTGTATCCATTGGGAGAAATTTAACAGGGAACATAACAGTATAAGTCTCCAAAGTTCTTAAAGTTTTATGTGTCTGCTAATCAATCTTACAAGCCCTGCCAGCAGCAAATGCAACATAGAGATTCGAGTCTAAGCCTTTTCTGTAAATGCTGAAGCAGCTATGAGGCTTGCACGTCAGCACTTTCTGGTGTGACTTGATCAGAGGCCACTTTCATCGTACACATTTGTAAGGGATGGCCAGCTATAAACAGATTTCTGTACAGAAGGACTTGATGATGTTCATGAGGGCTTCACTTTAAAATGGGTGACAGAACCAGGTAAAATCCTGTCATATATATTTTACACCTGTTATGGTTGCCAAGGTGATGGTTGACACCATAAGTTTGGTTTTATCATTGGTTAACAATTATGGATCTAGAAAAGTATCATGTTGACAGGAGTAACATGGTGACAGCTATAAGTCCAGCATGGTACGCCTTAATATTTCAATATTTTACAGAAAGAATAAATTCCTCACCTTGTAATGACTATTGCTCTCCTCTGTATGTCTCCCTTATGTCTGTGCCTCCCCCAGCTGCTGTGTCTCTTCCTGCTGTTCTTCTCTGTCCCTGTGTTCTGTTCTGATCCTGTGTCTCTTCCCTCTGCTCTCCTCTGTCTCTCAGCTCTGTTCTGCTCCTGTGTCTCTTCCCTCTGCTCTCCTCTGTCACTCAGCTCTGTTCTGCTCCTGTATCTCTTCCCTCTGCTCTCCTCTGTCTGTCTCTCACTCAGCTCTGTCCTGCTCCTGTGTCCTTTCCATCTCCTATGCTTTGTCCTACTCACATTTCTCACCCTACTGCTCTCCTGCCTGTCCAATTTATCCTTCTCCTTGACTTTTCCTGCTGCTCTCCTTTTTTCCTCCACTCACTCCTGCTCTTGTGTCTCTTCTCATGGCTCTCCTCTGTTGCTAACTATTATCTCCTGTTTCTCTCCCCACTGCTCCGCTCTGTCTTTTTTGGTCTGTCATGCACCTTTGTCTCTCCTCACTGCTCTCCTGTATTTGTCCTTCTGCTTTGTCCTGCTCCTGTGCCTATCGCTCCACCGTGTCCTGCTCCTGGGTCTCTCTTGTCACTCCTCTCCTATATCTGTCCTTCTGCTTTGTCCTGCTCCTGTGTCACTCCATTCTTCTTTTCTGTCTGTTCCTCTTATTTGTCCTGCTCCTGTCTCTTACCCTACTGCTGTCCCCTGTCCCTATGCTTTGACCTCCTCCTGTCTCTCTTGTCACTTCTCTCCGCTGTCCCTCCTCTCTCTCCTGCGTCTCTCTCTCTCCTAGCCTCTGTCTCTCCCTCCGCTCTGTCGTGCTGCTTGCTTCTGAGTTTCTCTCCCCTGCTGTCTTGTATTGTCTTTCTGCTCTCTCCTGCTCCTGTGTATCTCCTCACTGTATTTCTCTCACAGTCACTGTGTTCTCCCCTGTTCCTGTGTCTCTTCCTGCTGCTCTCCATGGTCTATCTCTCCTATAGCTGACTGCATCTGTCTCCAGAGATAAGTCATTAATATGTTAATTAGTAATTAGACCTGTGGTTCGTATCAACAGTACATTTTACTAAAACAATATTCAAAACGTGAGCTTATAAGGATGTGTTTTTTACATCAACACCGGTCAATATAACAGTAATATTCACTGTTTCTTTTGCATAGTATTTTTATTAGGTTTTGTAGGTTTCTATATTTTATACTAATTAAATGTAGTTTTAGCGATTGAAATATATTGGTGGTGTTTGTATTTCCATGAAATCCTAGAACTTTCTTGAATTTTTTGGGAATTTATTTTGAACCAGACCTGAATTCCCCTGTTAGGCGCTGTGGAGGTCAGGGAACCTGGAAGCAGAGACGCCATCCATTCCCCCCTACCATCAGGTCATGTGTCCGGGTGTCAGGCAGTCAGGACACGCTCGTCGAGGTAGGGGAGATCCAGGTGGTCAGTCAGGTCGGAGCAAGGGGTGAGGTCCAGCGGTGCATAGCATGGATGCAGGGGATCGGATCCCAGTACCTGAGCAGTGGGGAACGGACTCCTTGGCAGACGCCTCCTTCAGGCCACGTCGTTCTGCGCGTCTGACTGGGGGAGCGAAGTCTTGGTGACAGTGCCGAGAGTGTTTGTGCACGGGTTCCGCCCTGAGCCGGGGTGGATCCCTAACATCCCCCAGTACTTTTATTCTCTCCCTATACACCCCCAGTACATTTATTATCCCCCTATATGCACCCAGTATTCTTAATAACCTCTATAAACCCCAAGTGCCCATAGTACTTTTATTTTTTGTATGCCATCAGTACTTTTTTACCCCTGTATGCCCCTAGTAGTTTTATTCCCCCCTGTATGCCCCCATTACTATTATTTAACACTGTATATCCCTAGTACTTTTATTTACCCATGTATGTCCCTAGTACTTTTATTTACCCTTGTCCCTAGTATTTTTATTTACCCCCTGTTTTCCCCCCGTATTTTTATTTACCCCCTGTATTCAACCTGTACGCTTATTACTTCTATTACCTTTTGTATTTTCCCATTTGCTGTTATCCCCCCTCCCCTGCCCATATGATGCCAGTACATTTATTCCCAATTTGTATGCTCCCAGTATTTTTATTGCCCCCTTAACAGATCCCTTACCTATCCTAAATAAAATTTTCCTGAGCCCTCTTTTGATGGTCTATCCTCTGCAACATGTCTGCACACTAACTCATACCTACTAACTGTCCAGATTTCAGATGACTGTCCAGCCCGCCCTGCACTTAATCCCATTAAGGGGACAAAACTTTTACAAATTTTATTTTACCATGAATGGGGGTGGGTCCTTGGACGGAGCGTGTATGTCCATGTGTGGGGATAGTGCCACCCAAGGTGCAGGGCCTAATTGTCCCAGTCTCTTCTGACGTGACCTTAGATCACTGTAAAAGCAACTGCGTGGCTACACTGTTAAAGGAAATAAGGGCTACAGATCAATGCTTCTGCCACCCCCCTAGTGACTCCACCGACCTAACTCATATTCATATCTTCTGAATGCACTCTCCCTGGCACACCTCTCACGGGGCAATAGCTGCACAACTTACATCAGAAAGACAGTGTTGGAAATAATTCTGTGGTGCCGCTTTACCCTGCCATTACCCTGCCAATAATTATAAAGGATCATGATGCATATTGGTCTGTTAGCTCAGAATTGCGTGCAGATCTTAGCATGTGTAATCTGTGTAAATAACCACAATTCATCATGTAAAAAAATGAATAGTATCCTTTGCTCCTCCGGTCTCTGCAGCCTATGACATGCTATGCCATGCAGTGATTACAGAGATGGAGTCTGCTTCTGGCGGGTTTCGCAAATAATTTCCTGAACGTAGTTGCAGTTGCTGCCATTTATCTTCAGACCAAAGACCTGAATTATCTGCTGATTGAGACTTTAAGATGTCAGTTGACCTACAGCAATAATCATCGACTTAACATATGAAAAACATTACATCCCACGACAGCTCTGCTCGAGGAATAGTGGATCAGAGTTTCTCGAAAGCAGCAAGAATCAGACACGAAAAGGAAATCAATTCCTTACGATGTTTTCATTAGTAGATTAGTGCAAACGACATCGTCTAAGAGTAAAACTGTGTTTTACTATGTTTATTTTTATTTCATGACTCGTGTTAAGAAAATACATTTTACTTAGGATAATGATAGTGTTAGTATAAACAGAATTCACAGTGTTTGCTTTTTAAATTAAAGACTTTTCAATAAATGGCATTGCCCATTACCCAACCATTGGATTACTGCTAAGATTTTCTTTTACTTTCTAGACCAGGTATAAGCTACTTTTGGCTTACCATGTGGTGTGAAACTACATCCCAGCATGATCCAACAATATAGACCTAGCTAATACCTGCTAGGGCATAATGGAGCTTTTTATTAGCCAACAGGGTGCCCTCAGTTTCTTTTTAGATTTAAGATTTAAGATATCCATATATTTGTCCTAAGCATGTTTAATCTGTCCTGCCGTATTAGCCTCTATAACTTCAGATGGGAGGCAGTTGCACTTATCAAATAACTTTACTCCACATTTCCTCTAAACCTACTACCCTCCAATGTATATGCATGCCCTTCTTTTCTCAAACATTTATCCCTTTAAAAATGTCAAGCCTATTTCCTGGTTATACGCCTTGATATATATATACCCCCTGTCCCTTTTCAGCTTCAAGCTATTCATGTTTACATACTCTAGACTTTCTTTGAATAGCCTCGTACATGACCCATTCTACCAGGTAATCAACACTCTGTATGAATGGGAAAGAGTGGTGACCAAACCTCAGCATTGACTGATCATCCACCTCGTCTGCCTTGATGAGTATCCAGAACATTTAATTATCCAGAACATTTTATATTGCCTCCTCTTATTCCAGTAGAGCTGCAAGAGGTGTTTGGGCTCCAGTGGCATAACTACAGTGAAGTCAAGCAGTGCAGGGACCCTGAAGCAGCCACCTTTCATAGCACAGAGAGGATCATCCTTAGGCCCCCATTGAAATCTTCTGCAGAACATGGTAAATCAAGGGATCACAGACATCCCACTGATTCCCCGAAAAAACCTTTGATTGCTTTATCCTCTAGAAAACATGGACCCAGTCCATAATATTTAGTACTTTGGCCTACTCAGTCCTGCATTTAATCAGGCACATCTTAAAGAAATATAAAACAAGGAGCCATGTATTTATTTATAAAGAAAGGGGGCGTTGTTAAATTAAATTGTGGCCAAACTGAAATTGGAAGACTATAATCGGGTAAAATATGAAGGAGGTACCTTAGCAGATGGGGGTCATGGGAATGTCCTCCAATAAAGTCCTGCACCAGGGATGGCATACCGGTAACTCAACCACAACCCAACATTTGCTTACCCACTGACCCCCACCTGCAACCACAAGGACTATGTCCTGTCTGAAAAGCAAAAGCAAGTTAGACATAAAACAATCTTACCACAGAAAGAACAAAAGAGGTCATCCCACTGTGCAGAATGACCATTATAAGTTACAAAACCCCCGCTCACCCATCCCATCCCCTACAACTGACCCACCTCTACCCTAACCCTTGTATGCCCCTTTCTTCTCCTTACCATAACTAATATGATAACCCTTTAATGCCAAGAGTGACCTCCTGCCTATCGTTTATGTCCCCTCATGCCTATGGTACCATTGGTATACTTTCTGCACCAACTACAAAAAATATCTGACTAGCATAGCTCTATCCCAGATTCCCTGCTCAGTAGTAACCATATGGTAACTTTTACATGTGCGGCTTAGATTTATCAACTAAATTGACTGATATTTCAGGATTTTGCAATTTAACTGATCCCTGATGAAAAGAAAAACAAGGTCTTGTGATATAGGGTCTGGGAACTGTCATTCACATACTGCAAACAGTTTTCTAACCACTAACATGCAATTCAGGACATGCCCAATGGATAGCATTAGATCAGATGGATATTATTGTCATCAATCAGATGTATGTTCACGAATATTAACTAAAGGCTAAAGGTCAACAATTATGAGGGACTTATGTCCGACTGGCACTAGGTTCAACATCAATGTTCACCATAAACCCCTTCACAGGGGCACCATGATAAAGCTTGAAACAGGGGCCTGATGGGTATTTTTGTAACCCCTAACTGCAGATGGCCACCAGCAGTGGCAGAACTACCAGCAGTGCGGCCAGTGCAAGGGGCCCATTCTGTCAGAAGGGCCCACCACCCCGACGCCAATCAAGCTTCTAATATGTGCCGAATGTTTTATTTACTTGTTGATAGGCAGCCAGAATGCTCCAGTGCCTCCTGTACAGATATTTTGGCATCTTCTATGGGCAGTTTTTGGGCACCATAAAAACAATATAGTTCTCGTGGATGGCCCTAGGGAAAATCTCCTTGTTTGTCAGTACCAAATTTCCCACCTTAACTAATTTATGAAAAATATCACTCACTTAACAAACTCTATATTTTCCAGTGAGTAAAAATGCTTAGAATGTCTAAATCTAAAATTTCACCATCTTATGTAAAGCATAAAGAAATATATAAGCATTTAAGTAAAGATATCATCATAAGTAAAGATAGTTGAGCAATGTGGTCTTTGGGTTCCCCCCTCAATCAGAAGTGCTGGGCAATGTTTCTCTACATAACTGATATAAAGACAATGCCAATCCAATCAGTACTTCAATATTGTAAGTACAATAGGTTTACAGGCCCCCTATAACAGTCTCGCGTCTGCTGCATATTTATTTATGTGGCTAATAATTGTGTTTTGTCGTAGTAGAGAAAAGGCAACAAGAATATTGCATAAGAATGGCCCTCGCAGTCCTGTCTGGCTTTATTCTATGTCTCTCTTGGCAGAGTCTAAAATACTTTTCCAGAACTGTTTGTTCTTGTGTGAAAATTACCTGTATTCCTGCCAAGGTCAAACCCAAAATCTTGAGTTTCTGCAGCATAATTAATACGCATGTTTGTAAAACTTTTCTTTGGAACCGCACAAGCTTATTAACTGTACTCTCAACACTGTCTCCTTATCTTCTGGGTAATTGGCACCTTCTCACCATATCCCAATATTCTGCTTGGCTCCTCCAGCAAAGAAAATACTTGATCCTTAACATGGAGTAGGCTAATAAATTCCTCTAAATCTGCCTTGGGTTTATGTATCCATGTAATGAGCTGAAACTAGATGGATTAATAACATGTCCTTGCCGTGATCTCTGACTTCTTTCTGCCCAGTGCCTGAGTGAGTTGCCGCCGTAATTTACATTTACAGCTGAGCTGCCTTTGTTGACCCCCAAGTATTTAGGTAAATAAAGAGAATTAATAAACCTTCTCTGGTAAGTGATAAGCTGGATCATCAGAACAAGACTTGTTTTATGTAGTCAATGGGATATATTTACTTTGTACAATGTGCTCCAGACCTCCTATGATAACCACCTGTGTATAAGACAATCAGTTACTAGGAAAACCACCTGTGTATAAGACAATCAGTTACTATGGTAACCAGCTATATTGAAGTGAAAAATGTTTTTCAACTCTCAGTTAGTTCATTAATACAGGATGAGTGACAGTTGGAAGCTCAGGAGCGGAAGATTATGTATCTGGTGGAATGGGTCATGTTGGAGGATGTGCCACTATCTGCCACTATAGCCAACCCCATGTTCTATATATTTTTAGCCAACTCCATATACTCAACGTCTATTACATGGAATGGAAAAGTGAGATTTTGCCTATAGCAACCAATCAGATTCTTACTCTCATTTATATGTTGCACATCTGGAGAATGTCAGCTTAAATATTATTTGTTGCTATGGGCAACATCTCCACTTTTCCATTCCGCTGTTTAGTGAATATGGTCTATAGGAATGATACACTCTAAAGAGTAGATGTGAGCTCTGAAGATGGCACACTGTAATTTGTCTATGTGGGGTATATTAGAGCTTCTGTAATGACACAACTTTAATATTCTTGATTATACAATAACACATATATTGTACCATTCCCTAATCTTAATACAAAACAAATATATTTTACTACATTCATACCCCACATACATTATAGTATGTGCCATCTCCAGACCCCTGATATACCTCACATGAATTACCAGTCAATAGCATATCTGGCCAGGCTGTAGTGAGAGTCTCCAGACTGCAACGCCTTTAATGATGGAAGGAGCTCCTGTTAGTGATCTGTTTTATTTTTTACATTTAACACACTTTTGATGGGAGGAGGGACCACCCGCCCGAGTTCCCCTAATGGGTGCGCAGGCCCTGGGGGTAACTCTTTCATTTTTCTCCATTTGTCAAAATGTTGGGAGACATATCTGATAATGGGGGTATGGCCATTTAAAAATGCTTGTATCAACATTTAGAGGCTGTGGTATGGACATTTAGAAGTGGTTGTATGGACATTTAGAAGTGGTTGTATGGACATTTAGAAGTGGTAGTATGGACATGTATAAGTGGTGGTACAGTTATATAGAAGTGGTGGTATGGACATTTAGAGGTGGTGGTAAGGCCATGTAAAAGTGGTGGTACAGACCTATAGACATTTAGTGGTGGTATAGACATTTAGAAGTGGGGGTATGGACATTTAGAGGTGGTCATATGGACATTTAGAAGTGGCGGTTTGGACATTTAGAAGTGTTTGTATGGACATTTAAAAGTAGTTGTATGGACATGTAGAACTGGTGCTACGGACATTTAGAGGTGGTGGTACGGACATGAAGAACTGGTGGTATGGACATTTGGAGGTGGTGATATGGACATTTTGATGTGGTGAAATTAACATTTGCAGGTGGTGATATGGACATTTAAAGGTAGTGGTATGAACATTTAGAGGTAGTGGTATGGACATTTAGAGGTAGTGGTATGGACATTTAGAAGTGGTTTTGTTGACATTTAAAATTTGTATGGATGTTTAAAAACAGTGGTCTGGATATGTACATGTAGAAGTGGTGGTATTGACATTTAGAGGCTGTAGTATGGAAACAAGGAAGTAGTAAATGGTCATTTATAGTTTTTTTTAAATTAACTCGTAAACTCGTAGACAGAAGGGCATACTTCCACATGCATCCCCACTTCCAGCCTTGAACATAATAATACCTCAAGTAATTACAGCTACAGCAAAACAAAGGTATTGGCTAAATAACAAAGGTTTACCTAAGGTACCTAATAAAAAAATGATTTTCAAGTCGTTTTAATGACAAATATAGTACAGGTTAATACAGATGGTTTGACTCTGGTAACACGTATCATTCAGTGTTTGTAAAAATACAAACTTTTTGGAAACCTGTAAGAACATTTACTGTGGAGAACATTTCTGGACAGCTGAGTCCATTTGCTAAATTTGGGTCTCATATGACTTTCCCACCACATTCCGTCTTTTCCGGCAAATTGTTTTTCCTTTTCCTAAAAGTGAGAGAAATTCCTCACCAGCCACATTCCTCCAGTATAGTGGATTTCTTGGCAGTAATATACCTCTTGCTTGCTTAGCATGTGCTTTATGAAGTAACTGAAATATTGTAACACTGTTTTAATAGTTTAAACCAGGAATCCCCTTACCCCTAATCTCCTGTTCTTACACTGACCCTGACATTGCTTAACTTCCTATGTACACTATATCATGTTTGTGTCCTTAACGCCTTCTGTGCAGTAAGTGCATTGCTTACTTCTCATGAGGATGGGGAATAAGCACAGATTAATCCAGACAGACAACATTTCTAGTCTTAAAGCTTTTTTTTTTTTTTTTGGTATCTGGTCCAACTATAAACTTAAAAAACTGGACAATGCGAATGTGGATTTAAATAGGAAGAACATGCTGTACAACCAAAGTGCTTAAACACAGCAAAAACAACTACAAATATTAAGTAAAAAAAAAAAGCATTTGTACAATACATCAATAACGCCAATGAGCCAGGTTGTTTTTGCATTTTCCCCCTAGAACGACATTTCTAAAGCCGTGAACATCACAGCGGAAAACTCTCACTGCACTGGCAGGTTAATCCAGGACACGGATGTACTGTATTTTCAATTTTATGGATAAAAAGACAATTCAAGACATTCACCTCAAACTACAGACAGTGTAAGTGCACGTTATAAAAATTGGTGGCTTTCACCCCCTCCTGTGTGGAAAGCTAAGTAAAAGTATTTCGAAATAAACATATTTCATGTGAAACAGACACAAGATTTTAATTCACAATGTGCTTTTTGCACTAGAGAACATAAATTATATTACAGTGTTGTTATACTGTAGATGTGCAGAATAAATATGTGGGGGCTGAATCTGAGTTTGTAAATGCAGCCAAATAGAAACACAATGCAAACATAAGACTTGTAAGCCCATAGCAAGCAACATTGAACATTGAACCAAAATTATTAAAACGTTCTGGTCTGATGGGTCGTTCCTATATCATAATTCAGGTGATGGTGATGCTCTCATAGTGACATGTATGGAATGCCTCCAGGTATTTCAAAATCCATGGAGTAGGAGCCGTTCATGCAGTGGGAAACGTAGAAAGGATTTGGAATGAGACCTAGGCCGTGTTTTAGCACTCTGACTCCTGTTCACAAAATTACTGCCTAAGGAAAACAGAAAATGAAGGATTAGTACTCGCTTAAAGAATTCTGGAAGCAGAGTTGGCCAAAAAATACACATAAGCCGTGATTTACACTTGTCCACCGACAATCCCTCCAGTGAGGTTTCATTTCCTATTTTATTTATTTTATCGGGCTAATTTATAGCCGAGAGTATTTGGCTACCATCTGTTCTAAGAGAAGATTATTCTAGATAGAAAGTTTATTTGGCTTTTTTCTAACTACCTTTACCCTAAACTTAATTGTTTACTAGTAAGCGTAATAGAATCAGCCTTAAACCCTTTCACAGTGCAAAGATCATTGGGGAATGGCAAAAACACTGGAGAACTAGTCTTATGGGTTATGACGAGATGAGCCAAAAGACTTACA
Source organism: Platyplectrum ornatum (assembly GCA_016617825.1). Lineage (NCBI taxonomy): Eukaryota > Metazoa > Chordata > Amphibia > Anura > Limnodynastidae > Platyplectrum > Platyplectrum ornatum. The sequence continues at coordinate 20,994 of JABWIB010003158.1, read as the reverse complement.
TATCACACAAATTGACCGAATACTTTACCAGATCCAGTTTTTACGTACTATTGACTTATGACTTACTCACAAGTGGGTAAAACTATGTTGAATTGCAGGGGAGTTTTATTAGCTGCAAACAGTATTAGAGGTTATATATGATGTTCCCTAGGCCAAGTGTAAAAGTAAGGCTGGCAGGGGCAGATTGGCCTGTGGCTTTGGAGACCACTCTGTAGCCACAGTGTGATCATCAGAGTAATAGGTGGTGGTGACTAAGATGATACTTGAATAGAATAGAGGTCACTAGGATGTTCTCCTTGTTTAAGGCGGCTATACTGCTCACTGAATTTGGCAGTGGTCATTACAATGCTTTCTATATTGTATAGGGGTAAATGTAAATATTGTATTGTGAAATTTGTATTAGATTGTAACTCTTTTACATAACTAGCTATACATAACCCATCTATGTTATATATGTGCAGGGCTGTTATTGAAGTTCTTTATTTGGTTCTAATCCTGTTTACTTTATTTAACTCTGCCCAGGGGCGTAGTTAAAGGTTCATGGGCCCAGGTGCAAAAG
>JABWIB010003158.1:3829-20404 GCA_016617825.1 Platyplectrum ornatum | reverse complement strand
TGTATGTATGTATGTATGTATGAATGTGTGTGTGTGTATGTATGAATGTGTGTGTGTGTGTATGTATGTATGTATGTATGAGCATATGTATGAGTGTGTGTGTGTGTGTGTGTGTATGTATGTATGTATGTATGAGCATATGTATGAATGTGTGTGTGTGTGTGTGTGTGTATGTGTGTATATATGTATGAGCATATATATGTATGAATGTGTATGTGTGTGTGTGTGTAAGGAGGGGGGAGAGAGGGGGAGGAAATTACCCACCTGTTCTTCTTTCCAAGTAGTGGAGGGGGAGCAGGAAGGGGACGGTGAGAGAGAGCTGTGGCTGCGTCTTTTTTTTTTTTTTTTAATACTTTCCCTATCCTTTTGTGGCCCCATAGCTCAGGGGCCCGGTCGCAGCCGCGACCGCTGCTACCCCTATTGCTACGCCACTGACTCTGCCTATAGTTGGCTCCGCCCACACGTGGCCTCTTGCTATTTTTTTTCCAAGGCCACTTTGATCTCCCAAACCGCCCCTGAACGCTGGTCAGTATCTGTATGCAAAGTGAAAAGTATACTCCCCGCATGCAAACATGTATATAACATGTATAATATTTTACCTCCTCTGCAATTTAATATGGTTTTGTCCACTTGTGAGTAAGTCAAAATTAAGCAAAGTTTGGATCTGGTCAACTTCCATATGGCCTCACGAACTTCACTGTATCCATCCTCTCATCAAGACTTCTCTTCCCTTCTTCTCCACTCCATGGACCACCTCTGCATGGAGCGTAAATAGCACATCCTGTAATATATCTGGGGTACATAGGGGTTTAGAGATGGTACACTATGTTCTGTATACCCGAATATAGCCCAGGTAGCCTTACAGCGCTGAGATTCGCAGGACCTTATCTGTGTGGAGTTTATATGTCCTCCCAGTGGCTATGTGGGTTTTCTTCCAGGTGCTCTGGTTTCATCACAGTAATGAAAACGTTAAAATTATCATTAAAAGCCTAAAGTGGCAAAATGGATATACAGCAATGATTGCTCTAAATTTTATTTACACAATTTCATCGCTATGAATCTAAGAACTATACGCCAATACAATTATTACGCAACTCAAAGTCATTTGAGCAGAACTACAGTAGACAAAGGATCTGGTTCTGGTAATGACACCCACTTTAAGGGCTGTTTGTTATATTTCCACAGAGTACAGGCAATACGCACACTTTAATTAGAATTGATAGCAGCAGAATATAAAAGTACAATAAGGGATTATATTACAGTAGATGGAATAAAACATTCTGGAAATGTTTAGTGCAATAATAAAAGAGAAAATGCTTACGTGTACAAGCAGCTGAATAGATAATGAAAGTTTAACGGTGATAGATTGAGAATCTTTATACTAGGAAACCATATGTGATCCCAGCGCATTCCGCCGGACTGCTGATTAATGCTGACACAACTATAATTATCAGTGTGGTTTCGCTGTGGCAGTAAGAGCTGTGCGAGCCAAATGTTCGATTGATCTTATGTACATATAAGCACATGTGCTCTCTTATGAAATTTTTGCATGTATTTATCGAGGGTGTGTTTTCCATACCTATTTAGCTGCTTTTGATCCCACTGAGTAGACACGGAGAGTTGATTTTAATCATGGTGGATGTGGAGACAGAGCGGCGCATCTCATTTGTATGTCGATTAATTCAACACACATTGTCCATCCTATGTAGGCTAGGGCAAGGCTACCACCGGATGATATGTACGGAATCCATTTTCACCGGAGACGAGGATGATTGCACTGATTGTAATTTTGCTAGTCGTCTTCCTGTGATGTTTACTCACCTGGAATGGGATCCAGATCTGCAATGAGATCTTTACCACCTCCCCTTTCCTTGCCCTCTACTGTCAAATTTAAATTTCCCCCCTGCCCACCTTGCATAGGTGAGTGAGGAGGTCAGTAGGCAGTCACGTTTGATTGATCTACTAGTACGCGATTTCGGCTCTGTGTAATTATTTCTTTATTGATAAAAAGTCGGCATACTGTAGTAGCAGCATGCGGCTACATGGCCATTGACAGTAAATAATGTGAATGAGTTTTTTTAACGCTGTTTTTTATCAATACATAGTAAAATATATATATAACAAAAACAAACACACTCTAGAATCAGTACCTTATTTTTTATTGTCTATAGTATTTTTGTACCTATTGCTTTCTATTTATGTTGTGTTATTTTTCACTTGTTCTCATTGTTATCTGCTCTGTTATACCACATTAATAATTAAAATAAATAAATTATCATAGTCTCTGTTTGACCATCCCATTTAGGGTGTCCATGGCATAAAGGCAGTGGGACTGATATAGTAAGAATTTTACACACATGGGGGTATAATTACTAAGTGGTGAGATTGCAGTGAGATTGGAAAGTGGGGATGCAACCATAGCAACCAATCAGATTTAAGCTCTCATTTTCATTTTACACACTAGAGAATGTAAATTCAAATCTGCAGTCTCACTGATTAGTAAATATACCCCATGGAGTGATGGCACAATGCTTGTGCTCAACTTACATACAGAAGACCCAGTACTCCACATTCGCAGTGAACACATACGCACATTTTTTTTTTCTTACATGCAATAATCGGTCTGGGTTTATTGGATCAGGATAAGGCCATGTGTCTCAGGCAAGGAGCAGGGAGGGTGTATCACTGGTTAGCGCCTCTGATGGCGAAATAAGTGGCTTTAGAATGACATCATAAAGAAGAGCAGAATGAAAGCAAATCTAATGGGGGAAAGGAGAATTCTGGGATCCCATCGAATCTGTTATGCTAGGCTCATGTCCAGCATAATCAGCAATTAAAAACTACCAGTGTGAATGGAATGGTAACTGAAGGCTATCGTCTTACTTCTAAGGCAGGCACCACACGTAATATTGGAGTTACATGGCCATAAAACAGTGGGAAGCTGGAAGAGGAGAGACCGCTGCCAGAGGAGGAACGCTGTAACAGTATAAGTTTCTGACTTGGCAGAAGAAATGCTGTAAAAAACAAGAATAAAAGATTCTTGAAGAGACAACAGAGAATGTACATTGCTCTGTTCTGACTCTTCATGTACAGTAAATGTTATCATCTTGGGAAATACTTCCTTGAACAATATACTTTTTGATCCGTAAATGAAAATCACATAGCTTTTCAAGCTATTTACACCAGGCGGGTTTCCAGATGTGTATGACATACAGGCAGCTGACCTGGTCATATAATACCTCCTGTTATTTCATTTTACAGATTTCTAGGTACTGTAAAATGCAACATTTGGCAAGCAGGTGTTACAAAGATTTGCTTTGTATATGACTTATTTATTGCATACTTACTGAGTGTTAACTGAATACTCTCCCAGTAGTTATTCTATATTTACCTTTGCAATTGCTGATCATTAACAATTCTTCTTCACATTCTGTGAGGTCCCAGAAGCCCCTTGTGTGTCGCTAAGTAGACCAGTGGCCAGCTAGCATATCTTAGCCGGGGAAAAGATTCTCCTGGCAGCCTGTATTGTTTTTTCATGCAGCATACTATATAGAATGGGGTGTGATTCACTTGTTCCATGAACTATATTTCAACAGGCATAGAGACACCAATGGCAGCTCAAATTGAGACAACATGGCAAAGGAAACTGAACCTCAACCTTCCATTCCATTCTGTTCCATTCCACATTTTTATCCATCCCACAGCCCAGGGATGGGCAAATTGCAGCTCTCCATGCTGGGATGTGTAGTTTGACACCTGGAGAGCCACACTTTGCCTACCCCAGCAACAGCCTAACCTTAACCTTTCCCTTCTAATAGCCTAACCATAACCATACCCTCTCCGCAGCCTAACATTATCATTGCCTTTTTTTTTTAATTGACCCCCTCCCTTTCCTAACCACACAGCCTAACCTCAATCCCATCCCTCCATGGGGAAGGGCAAAATTCACTATTTTGTGAAAATAGGCATATTCAACTTTTCCCAAAAGAAATATTTTCTATTCCAATGACCCATGGGCTAGATTTACCAAACTGCTCGAATAGAAAAGTTGCCCACAGCAACTAGTCATATTCTTTAATCTTATTTTCATAGGTCCAAGACTATTGTTTCCCAAAACTCACTTCGGCATAGGATGTGCTTTATTCAAATCATGCCCAATGACTCTGCTGCCCCCTAAATAGCAAAATCAGACATTTACAATGGATGGGCAGAGCTTGACATAATCAAGTCTCTGGAAAATTCTGCAGGAAATGCACAGTTCCTTACTGTACAGTTTGAAGTCTAAGGAGGGCAGAAACTAATGAAAAGACACAGAAAAATCTAGAAGGATGCTAAATATCAGGATTAAAGTGGAGATTTATTTCTTCCCGTTATTACATTTATTTCATTTATTAACAAAAACACCCAGACCCAACATTTCTGGAGAGTTAGTTTAGACATTCCTGCTCATCTCCCCTGATCTCCCCTGTATACGTTCATGCCAGTATTTTACTATTACTATTTTTTTTTACTATTTTGCAATATTTCACACTTGGAATTTTTTGGCGTTGCTAACATGCTTATGGAGCAATCCAGTCACCATCAGTGACTCAAAGAAACCAAGAAGCCTCCACAGGACAGAACGGCAGCTGCAGGAACAGTAATCATTAATCTCGGTTGCTACTTCAAACTCTACAGTTTGTATGAGAACCAAAATGAAAACAGAATTTGGTTAAAGACATATGTTTGGCTTAAAAGTTTATAAGTAAAAACACTGCCCCCCCAAAAAAAATTGACTTGGCTCTTTGGCAAGTTCCTGGCAGCTGGAATGTTTTCTATTTAAGGGCGCTCTTACCAAAAAGAAAAAAAAACACAAAAAACGTTTTTAAAAAAGTAAAAAAAACATCATTCTACTCTTGCAGCATTTTGTCAGCCACCGTACAATACCTGCAGGTTCGCCGATGGGGGTACAATTTACCCGGGCCCGATCACTGGGAGGGGGCCCAGGGGGGCCTGGATCACGTACTTTTAAAAATATATATATTTCATATATTTTTTTATTTTGTATATATTTTTTTTGGGACGAGTATTTGGAGGTAAGGGGGGGGGGGGCCTCCAGGCGAATAAAAACTACAGCCACGGCCTGCAGCATAAACACAGCTCCAGGAACACTGTTTCCACGAGCTGTGTACTGGTTGCTGCAGCAACCACGCATCGCGGCGCTGACGTGACCCCAGGTCACGTCAGTATTGTTCATCACTCACAGTGGAAGAAGTGGAAGCCGGGGCCCATAAAGTTACTCTACCCGTACCCAGAATACCTGTTCAATACCTTAACTCCTTTGTGCAGATCGGTGCATAAACATCTTAGCATGCTGATCAGCTGATAATGATAAAACCCCACCTCTCATATACGACTAATGCATACAAAATTGAAGTTATATACATGTTGGTTCCGTAAAATAAACATCTGGATGGTTTACAGCCCTGGGACCAGATCCAGGTCTTCACATGATCTCCCCTGTCACTCCCCTCTCACATGTGGGGATTGCAAGAGTATAGCCTTAAAAGACATGTGTGAATCTGAGGTCCATGCAGGGCCGGCGCTAGGTCTGCGGGCACCCGAGGCAAACCTAGCACTGTGCCCCCTGTGTTAAGCGCCACATTACCTCTGCCTCCTGCACTCTCTCTCCCTCCGGCAGCCCTCCGTCTAGCGCCATGCAACCCTCCTCTGTTTCATTCCCTCAGGGATTCCCCGGGGATTCCCTCTCACCATTGGCCGGCCGCATCACGTGTCCTCTCAGAGGCAGAACGCACCTTCTTTCTTCGGACTCTGGCGCACAATTACATCACCAGGTCTCGGCCTTTACTAGAACAGCCGAGACGCACCAATAGCGCGAGGGGGGCAGGTCCCTCACTCACTCCTGATTGGTCAGCCTCCTGTTAAATATCCAGCGAGTGCACGCTACACTCGCCGGTTATAGGGGTATATTTACTAAGCAGGGAATTTGCAGGGGAATTGAACAGTGGGGAAGTTGCCCATAGCAACCAATCAGATTCGAGCTCTCAGTTTCATTTTACATACTGGAGAATGTAAGCTCAAATCTGATTGGTTGCTATGGGCAACTTCCCCACTGTTCAATTCCCCTGCAAATTCCCTGCTTAGTAAATATACCCCATAGAGTTGCTCTGCGCGCTATAGCCTGCTCTCGCTCTCTCTCTTATACCTCTTTTGCCTTGCTCTTTCTAGTGATTCTGATTGCTCTTCCTGGTTATACCTTTTGTCTCCGGTGCCCCTTCCATTCCCAGTTATCCTTCCTTTGGTATAATTGTCTGTTGTTTGGGGTGTGTTCGCGTGAGTGTTTGCCCTGGTCTTGTCTGCACTGTCTGTCCGGGTCTCTCTCTCCTGCTCACGAGATTTTTGATATTTTTCTTGTTTGTGTTTGGTGATAGTCTTACCCACATGCATAGGTTGTTCCCCTGGAGGCTGCGACCTGCTGGGTGTCCTGAAGCTCCAGACTGTCCACACCTTTAGGGGCTCCAGTGAAGACCAGGCCCCAGTTAGACTCCGCGCCTTGGTGGACCTTCCTACTCCTGGCCCTGCCTTCCTCTGACCTGAGTGAGTCCTGCTACACTTATTTACGCCATATTGTGTCTTGCTCTTTCCAACAGATACTCACCGTAATACCCTGCAAGTGAATGACACGTGGCGTGATGTCATCACGTCACGTACCGATGCGACGTGATGACATCACGCCGCTTCAAAACCACCGTGAAGGGCGGTTGAGTGGTGCCGTCCGGCCCCCAGGTTTTGCATTATCTGTTTTTTTTAAAACATTTTTATAGTTGATTTTTTTCCCCTGCCTCGCCTGCTGTTGACCCAGCCGGTCGAAACCCAGCCCGCACTATATAATTTAAATCTTTCCTGCCCACCTGGTGTAATTTAGGTGGGTGGGGGAGAAGGACCGGTCCACCAGGTGGAACTTCTAGTGGAGAAAACATTGTTCAGTACGTTAGGTATTCAGTCCACTATCATCAGGAGTGTGTATGCGTGTTATAAGAAATTTTGCCTGACTCCAGCATATCAGGCAAAGTTGGATCCTGTCCCTGATGAGCATTCCAATCATTCATACACACTGACACAAAATACCAGCAGCTCTGTCATTTTTTAACTCATGACCATTGCTTCTTCTATTCCATTGATGTGAAAAATTAAGAGCTTCCAAAAATCCAATCAGGCGGCCAGATGCTGTTTCACATGATTTAACATTGTTGGGCCATACTCTGGTAAGATGTCAGCCCTGTCAAGGCACGATAGTTGTTTTTAAAGAAAGTCCATTGATTTAAAACCTAGTATTAGACTCTCAAGAATGTCAACCCTAGGTCAAAATAATTACTGAGCCTACTTTGAAGTAGTTAAGTCAAAACAACTTACTACTTTCTATAGACTGGACATATTTATGGCAAAAAACATCAAAAAGTAAAGTAAATAAAGTATCTCCAAATGATTTCCATCAGCTACAGGTGCATTGAACATTTCTGCCGCCTCTTCAAAGACAGTAAGCGATGTAAGATCTGGATCCAATGTATGAGTACAAAGCATGTGTGTGGCCACTATCAATCGGACCATCATGGCAGCCACCTAGTGCATAGCCGACATTAGTCCAACACATCGATGTCACCTTTGACTGGTCAACAGTCCTAAAACTTGTATTTATCAGTTTATTTGTAGGATGGTTCAGATTCATAACCTTTAAAACTCCTATTAATAAAGAATAAACAAGAGTAGAGTTGATTTATTTTGCTGTCCAAGATTGTTGCTTCACTTTGTGACACAGAGAATTTCGGGAGATTGTTCTTGTACATTGTGTACTGGATGCATCTTCCAAGCTGCAAATTATTGAGGAGAATCCGGAAAACAACAGCAAAAAAAACAACAGACAATAGACTCTGAGGGGTTTTGTAAATTATGCTTTTGGGCTGAAGGCTCGTTCTTTTGGCAGTTTCCATTGGAGTGAAGGTTCCCTATCGGGAGTCAGTGCAACATTCTGAAATATTTATTTCCGTGAAATATGTTACTCTGTCACTCTCCAAAATGAATTAATAATCACATCCAGAAATCTCTTTATCTGTACATACGTAGTAAATAGAAATTCTTTATTTTTGCATTGCACAGATACTGAAAACATCAAGCCTGATTCAAAGTGGAGCATTCGCCATGATTGGGCATAATCATTAATAATTTTATTTTAAATAATATTTTTTTTAGGTTTCTGCACAGTGTGAAACCTGTCCAGTGCTGACATAACATAAAAGCTGGCATCCAGATAGTAATATGTGAAAGCTTATATGAATGAAAGGCATAGGAAGATATTTTGTTAAAGCTGCCTTGGCGATCTTTTATGTTAAGCGAGTGATGAACAAGTTTCACAGCTGGATTCACAGGCCCTGGCTATAGAAGCTGGAGCCTCTGCACTCCCATTTCAGAGTGCAGGGGAGAAGGGCAGATCGCATGGCTTAGATTTACTAAGCAGGGAGATTGCAGGGAGATTGAAATGTGGGGATGTTGCCCATAGCAACCAATCAGATCCATGCTCTGTTTTATTTTACATCCTGAAGAATGTTAATTCGTATCTGATTGGCTGCTACGGGCAACATCCCTTCTTAGTAAATTTAGGCCCCTGTGTCTCCGCTATGTGCTATTCAGAGCTTCAGAGAAACACGGAGCTCTGAATAGCACGGATACGACAGGCGCATCATGTCTGATGGATTAGGTCCATCGTCAAATCTAATAGTGTTTGCAACCTGCCCACTCGTAAATTTACACTGTTAAGTTTAATGGTATGTAAATCTGGATCCAGGCCTATGTGACTAAGCAAAACAATAATTCTGTATATGGCTCCAGGGGTTCTTTAAATATAAATGTTCAAACATTGGGTCAGATACTTGAGGAAAAAACTAAAGTTTTCCCCAGTTCCTCATTTATTTATTATTATATTTTATTATTAATTCATAATTTTATATTTATTACTAATATATATGTATTATTATAATATTTATTTATTGTCTTAATATTATTATTTTAGGACATATCATATTTTTTCAAATAGATTTTGCAAAACTCAGGACATTGTATATATATAAATTTATAGGCAGATTATATTCAGAAGAAAGGAATTTGAAAACCAAACTCTTAGTCACTTTTTAAAATGTATTTAATGTTTCCGAACTTTATTTGATTTGTTTCTTTTTTACTAATTAATTATTTAACTATTTGTATGTTAATGAATGAATGAATTAATTAATTTTTTTGTGTTAATGACATTGGGTCAGATCCACATATGCAAAATAAGAGGAGTTACACCTGGGTGACATCATGATGAATTGCAGGGGCGGTAATTTTCATCTGTTGGGAACAGTATTGAGAGATGAAGTAACACTGGTTAGTATTTTTGTAGAAAGTACAGTATTCTCCCTGCATGCAAAGACTTACATTCATTTTACTGAAATAGCAGCCACACCTCCAGCCTTCAACCATAGTAGTTAGGCCACTGATTTTCAATACCCTTGAAAATGGTCATTTTCCACTAATGGCATATGGTCTAATATATTTCAAAGGTTAGCATTGCATACATGACCATATATCCCATATGAATGTGTATAGTGAGCATAGGCAGGGCTGCCGAGAAGAAGATGGTAATATTTACCTGGGCCCTGGGTGACAGGGGGCCCAGATTTAAGATGGATGATGCTGCTTTATTTATTTATTTTTTTGCAGAGGGTAAGGAGGAGTAGAAACATCAACCTGAAGCCCGGGCCCCCTGTTTGCATCCTGGATGAGGTAATGTGCTGCTTCCTGCTAGTGCTAGGAGTCTCCTCATGTTTTACAAACACTGCACTGTGTTTTATTAACCCTCTCTCTGCTGACCTGACAATGACATGTAAGGAGAAGAAACCAGAGTCTGACCTCAAGGGTTAATGAATTTTACCCAGCAGTGAGGGGGACATTCTCCCTGGAGAATATCACACTGGTATCAGATAGACCACACACAGTATCATTTATAGAAAGCACTTTAAACCTGCTAGGTGTGTATTTGTCACATATTCAATGGTGCAGACAAGTATATGGGAATGGTGTGCCGCCACACGGTGGTAAAAAANTTTTTAATAGTTAAATATGAGGGGGGTCCCAGGAAATTGTTTTACCGGGGGGCCCAGAATTTCTCTTGACGGCCTTGTGAATGAAGAGAAGAGTAATGCAGAAGCCTATACAAAGCTTCCATGCTTAAATGTTTTTCTTATATCAGTATTTTGTAAAGTTTTACTGCTGTTAAATTATAAAAACAATGTAATCATAAGTAAAATGATATAATTTTGGTGGGGATTTAGAAAGATAAAAGCAAATGTCAATATGTCAGTATAATGTGCATTAGGAGTATAATTCAAAACATGTTTTTTTCTATAACTAAAGAGTTTAATACTTGTTAGTTGTGTATGTCTACTCTTTCACTGAATGAAAACAAGTACTGCATGTTAACTGTTGGCGCTCCCAACATCTCACTTACATACTACACCCCTGTGGGATAATGCTGGGGATGCAATTCCAGAAACTTTTCCTTTCGAAATACGGACAGTGTCGCCAATGCTTCATTTAGAAAACATTGTTAATGAATGGATAAGTATGAAATATATATGAAATATCCCTATTCCCAAGGCAACACCCCTATGGGTTTCACCAATAACGTTGATGCTGTTTTCCTGGTTAGCGATAGGCTGTGGGGAGGGAATGGACCATTAAACGGGTTGAGCTGCAGGTAAGTATGCATCATAGAAGGGGAATTTTAGGGATAGACTGCACAGAGGGCATGTTTGGTAGAAAGGGGGGTTAGGGTTAATCTTAGGGATAGTTATAGATCAGAGGTTATAGTTAGGCTGTTGGGAGGGTATGGATCAAAGTGGGGGTGGGTTAAGCTGCGGGGAGGGTTAGGATTAGACTGCGGAGGGGGGTGGTAAAGAGCATGAAAGGAGAAGGTTAGGGGTGTGAAAGGGAAGGGTTAGAGTTAGGATTAGTATAAGGGGAAAAACGTATTTATCGGTGCCATGAATTTGAACACTTGGGTTATACAATAAGAACTCTCCTTTCTTTATTAAAATCTGTTAGCACTATGGTTTGGGTGGGATGTCTTGTGTAAATAGGGCCATTCCAACCAGTAAACTACATCCATTATGCTGGGAGTTGTAGTGACGGTTTCCAACTATTCACATCATTCACATCATACAGGATGGCTTAGGTGCTAAAATCAGTGTAACTGTCAGATCTGCATAAGGACGCTTCAGGAATTGATCCAGACGGCATGCTAATGATTGTTTCCTTCCCAGAGTCATAAATAAATGAAATCATAAATATTTCATGAACCTGTTTGACATGTCGCGCTCATAGAGCTGTAATAATGTTAGAATAGTGACACTGTCTCTAGTAGTCACAATGATAAAGTTAGTAATGAAATGTAAGCAGCCCTTTGCTTTGCCGCGGCTTTACTATATCTTGTCAAAACTGAAAACAGGCAAGATAGCAATAAACGTATGCAAAACACAGGGGAAATAAGAATTATAGTAGCAGGATGTCTATTTGGGGAACATTTGCCACAGCAGCGTGAGAGGGCTGCGAACAAACAAGACAAGGAGGAATACGCATCAAAAATTCATGTGGTGTTGGTTCCTCCACCAGAGCGTTTTTTGTGCCAAGCAAAACCACATCAACGTTGGGGATGCTCTTTACTCCGACACTAGCAAACATCTGGTTTAATATTGAATTTTTCTGCCAAACAAGTGTTTTTATTCATTAAATATGTGGATTGGGATGATCTGGGGGACATCTATAGAGAACTGGGTGGCCGCTCTTCTCCAACTCTTGAACGCTTTAAAACCCCAAAACATGATGACACAATGGGCTAGTTTCAAATCTTTAGGCACTAATAACTTAGTAAAGAGTGGGTAAAACCATGCTGAATTGCAGGGGGGTAATTGCAGGGGGGTTTGCATGCAGGGAGAATACTTTATTGTTGCATGTTGCACACAGATACTGACCAGCGTTATTGTTACACTGTTATTAGACTTGTGCTAGGAAACATCATCTCTAATCTGTAATACTGATTGCAACAAATGAAATTTAACTCCCCTGCAATTCAACATGGTTTTGCCCACTCTTGACTAAAGCTGGTTGATTGGAATGATTTATTGCATAGTGTATGGCCAGCTTAAGTCATGAGTGCCTTAAGATCTGAATCTGGTCCATTGTGTAAGGCTTAAAGGATATTTCAAGGCAAGTTTAATTGTGTAAGACCAGCATTTTGTATTGCTTAATGTGGTTTCCATGTATAAATGCTCAGAAAAATCAGTGGAATCTAGAGAAATATCTTTTGGAAACCCTCAAAGTGCCAATTTGAAGGAAACAATGTCATTCTCATCATTATGAACATATCATGTTAAATATTTTGCCAGTGATAAATTGGTCATGATATGTGAGGGTACAGTAATCTACATATTGTTATAATGTTCCTATTAAAATTGAAATAGCTTGTCCTCCAAAAATGCATCAATCCAGTAGGACCTGCCATTAGACGCCTGTCTGTGGTTCGTTGCCAGAGGGTCATGCCTGCTTTCATTTTGTCCTTGACCTTTCAAGGGGCCATGCAGCCATAGATCACACGGGCTTCATTGCTCGTGATACATACCCACCAACATAACCCATTTCACCAGGTACAAAATACTCTGTTCTTGAGCTTCCAACATCCAGTTACTATGGTGACCATTTGTGTATAAGACGATCAGTTACTATGGTAACCACCTGTATATAAGACAATCCGTTTCTATGGTACTATTCCATAATAATAACATATTTATTGTATTGTATTGCATTTGGTATATTTGCTTGTTTTTTGGTTGCTTACTCGACTCAATATCAAATACTTCACTGTTGTCTTTGATCACCTTAGAAACTAAACTAAATTATTTCCCTCTGAAGCAAATTATTAAAGATATGTATTTAGACTGAATAGCGCCTTATTCTGCATATTTAAAGTAGAAGAAATCCGGGTGGTTGTTTTAACTCTCTTGTTTTTCTCTGCAAGAATATATTCTGACCGCTTGTCAAAAAGAAAGACCTTAGTGATCCACAACCTCACATCCTCTGTTCCATGTTTACATATCTGTGGTTTCCAATCCCTGAGATACAGGAGCTACCGAGGAGAGCATGATTCATAGTAATCCTAACAGCGTGTAATTTACATCTCCACACAAGGATCTGGCAATATCCTTTTAGTTAGGTCAAAACGAGCGGTGCATAGAATCTATGGGTAGGGATGCGGAAGGAAATAAAAACTAAGTTATCAAAATGTTAGTCTTCAGGAAGGTTTAAGTATCACATTTTCATATTTGTATGAGACAATATATTTCCTTTTGTATAAACATGCATTTATATCTTTGCATATCCTACGTTTAAATGACTTACTTCCAAATTTAACTGTTTTTGGGCAACGATGTGGTTCTGACTTTCTCCTCAAACACTGGGAATTAAGGAATGTTCAGACTGGCTCCCGGATTCGCCCACCTCATTTTGCGGAATGTACATTTTTTACTACCAACGTAATAGAGTTTGTTTTGTAACAACATCAAAACATAGTTGAGGAAAATAAGTTTTTGCTTTCAGCGACAGACTGATAACAAGAAGAGTCTGCAGAATGTCACAGTCTGATTTATTTTGTAAATGCGCAATGTAGCTTTTTACATCTTCTGCCAGGTCAGTCCAAGTTCTATTTGACTTCCTCTCCTGCTCTCATATTTGAACTGGACATGATATTTAGTTAGATAAATAGATAGTTGAAGTGGAAGTCTTCTACAGGATGGGGAATTCAGGAAATATTTTCTTTGTTGGCTTTGCAAAGATGTTTTTCTGGACGAGTATAAACTACTGCAGTGATGTTCATTTATTTGTGAACGTAGTCTATAAAATCAGATTTTTTGGGGAAAAATAAAGTATTCTGTTTAGTACAGAACACTAAGGCAGGTTGCTGGTCATCATTATCATTAGTATTATTAGGCCTGATCCTTGTTTAATGACAACAGGTGTTTATACACACCAGACCGGATCCAGGCTACAGTACGATGGTCAAGTGTGGAAGTCGGCCAAATGTCCTGGAAACCAATTCCTGGATTGAAAATCCATCTGTTTGACTGGTCCTTCTCCCCCGCCCAAGGCGAAATGTTTAAATGAAACAGTTGGGGCAGATTTTAGCTAAATTGTCTAATGAGCCTTGACCAAACCTTGTCCAGCTCTACCTAAGCCCACCTTGACTCCACCCAAACCCTGTTTCTTTGCTGACATCCAGAATCAGAATGGAAACATTGCTTACATAATTTTGATCAAAATGTCAGTAAATCTGTAATTACGCCAGGGAAGACATAGTCCATCTGAAGCTATAGGTGATGCAAGACTACATGTACCACCGTGTACATTGATGCAATAGTTGGTAGCTGACAGAGCTACAGTATTCAGAGTATGTTCATTAATGTCATGTGTTTTGTGTTCTCTTGCCTTAGCTTAGCAGTTATGTGCTTGTAAATGAGGCTAATATTTACCGGTCCCTAATATTTACCTATATATGGCAAAACTTAATGGGGCTTGTATGCTTGTATTTGGAGTGCTACTGGTAGTCTATGTTGGCCCTGGGCTGACCACTAACAAAAGCTCCACTAATGATCATGATGCCCTAATCCAGGGGTTCTCAAACATGGTCCTCAGTTACCACTAACAGTGTATGTTTTCCAGGCCACCTTGTTGGAGCAAGGTGGTATCATTATACAGTATATGTAACTGGACACTTTTTGAGGAGACCTGGATAACATGGACTGAGGACCATGTATGAGACCCCCTGCCCTATGGCACTAGGATTTCCCAATTCCTATACAATGCCACATACTCCACATACATAGAACAGCATTGACTTTTTTTCTTAATAATGCTTGTTTGTCCCCAACCAGGAACTGATGTTGTTGACATATCAATTAATGTGACTGTAACTTTTTAAAAACCTACAGGGTAGAGGTTTCTGGGCCAAATGAAGGATAAAAACATTGCTATTTTTCCACGTTGTTATTATGGGGTATTGTGTATAGAATTTTTAGGAAAAAAATGATTCCATTCAAATAAAGCTGTAACAAAATGTGGAAAAAGCGAAGCCCAAAGTGTCTACTAAAACTGATCCATTAAAACACCTTATTATGACCAATCTTTTTGTATTTGAACTAATAATTCTTATGAATTTTAGACTGGATCTCTATGAGATTAGAGATAAGAGATAATATATGCCCCTATTCTCTAATCTCCATAAGAAAATAAGCTATAGACTGGGGACAGGCAGATCATTCCAGTATCTTCTTTTTAGGAAATGAAGTGGGTTATTCCAGTATTTTAGCTGCCACCATTTAGATTTGCTCTGATGAGTAACTGTTTCATTTACGTCAACATTGGTGTCTACACTAGTTCAACAACCAACCTGGCAAATGCATCCAATATTAATTCAAGCTGAGTAGGTGGCAGCTAGTCAGCGATATTCTTTGGCAAAACATAAAATAGTTTAAAAAGTCGCTGAACATAAAATCTGGGTACTGTGAACTGGCTTCTACAGTGTCACATTCTACAAAAAACTGTACAAACGTTCTGAGAAAAAGTCGTGTGGTGAATTTCTAGAAGTTACACCGTTTTCCAGGAACAGTGACTCCTCAGAGATTTTTTCTTAACTTGAACATCTTTAACCCAAGCCCTCATCCAACAGCCGTAAAATGAGTCAGACTGTTTTTACGAGATAATTATTTTATGACCACTCGCGGCAGTCCACCCGTGCCCCATGGCCTTCAACATAATTCTTGCTGTGCAGAAATAAAAGAACTTTTATTTCATCTTCAAGATAATTTAACTTAGATAAATAAAAATCACAATGGCGGTATGTATTGGAAGGTAACGTTTAAGCATTTGTTATGTAGCATTTATTAAGGAATTAACATGAACAATTGTCCCCACACCAGATTGGTGACCAACTCTTACATGCCCATAGCATCTGCACCCCCTTGTAATTATAATATCAATTATACGTAGGGCTGCCGAGAGGAATACTGGGCCCCACTACAACAACTTCTTGAGCACCCCCCCATGGTTGATATTAAAGATAAGGGAAATGAGCAATATCTCCAGCATCACCTATTAGAGGTAGTGTTCCTCTAGTTACATATGACCCATAAAAGAGCCTTTGAGACATGACTCTGAATCAAGTCAAGCCAGTGCTCCCTTCCATAGGGAAGAGGTGCCCAGAGCAGGGATCTGACTGGTTGGTGAAAGGCCTTCAATGTAGCTCTAGGGGGACAGCCATTCTCTTTAAGGACGTCACCATTATAGCGTATTGAGCCGTATAGGCTATGCTTACTTCATTGGTAATTACAATATTTAAATGAGTTTTAGTTTTAATTGGAAAGTATTATGTTGCAACAATGTAAATCAGGGCTCAATGTGGGGGGGTATACGGGGGGTATGACATACCGGCAC
>JABWIB010003157.1:35643-52578 GCA_016617825.1 Platyplectrum ornatum | reverse complement strand
GCAAAATAAAAGAAAAAATAAAAGATAAAAAATAAAAATGTAAAAAAGCTGGCTGGTCAGAGACCAGCCGAAAGCGCCCTGACTCCACGGGCACTAGACAGAACTGGGGTGGATGGGTGGTTGGTGGGAGGAGGGGCTACTCTGTGAGGATTTTTAGTTTAACCCTCTAGTGCCCGGCTCCAAGAACACAGCACCAACCCAAGCTGCAGTGTCCCCCAGATGCCTGAAAAAGAAACATGCTTTTTCTATATTCCGTAGTCAAAAGGCACTTCGCAACAATGAATCTTCTCTGGCAATAGGACAAGATGAGTGGTAGTGGATGAGTGGGGATGTTCAAAGGCTAAACTAGTTATCTACTAAATTAATCCTAAAATTGGCATCATAAGCAAAAGTATTAGATTTTATTGGCTGGAACATGGGTCCAGCAACAACTCTTTGGTGGTACGCAAGACGATTGGGCTGGGTTATACAGTTACAGCATCCAGAAATATTTACATTTTAAACATGAAATTAATTAGATGACAGAGGAAACAAAAACTCTCAATGGTCTCAAAAATCTAAGCTAGGGAGTAGATGTGCTAATAGTAGGATCATATTGAAGAAAGAATGAGGGATTGAATAAGATAGAACTGATTCTATAGTGGGTAAATTGCACACAACTAAAAAAGGTTGAGATCCACTGGGCTAGAAGATTAGAGGTAGACTGCTGGATCCTTAATCATAAGGCATATTTCTTAGGCTAATTGTATAGCTGTACAGTTTTCCTAATACAAAAATACTATCTAATCAGCTCAGCTATTAACATTTTACATCTAGCTATTTCTATCTGTAGGCTTAAGAAGACCATATTAATACAATAAAGAGTAAAGAATGTACAGTAATGCCTGAGTTAATTGTGGCATGATCTCCCAAAGTAACAGAATAGATTTTGGATAGGGGTATGGGGGTCCAGTCATGGCAACATCTATAAAAAATAGAAGAAATGTGTTTATTCTCAAGTCAGGGCTCTCTTGCTCTCCAAAAATTGTAGAGGTAATGTAGCTTTGACCAGTACGAATTATACAAGTAAACATATAATAAGAGCAGGCTTAAGGACTGCTCATTACTAGTCTCACATTGTGATTGTCTAAGATTTGTAAATCTGGGCCAATGAATATCTGTGAACAGAGAGACCCATTCAAAAAAGTCTAAAATTTGTCTAAACTCATAATCTTCCAGTAATTCCATGCTCCTGAGATCATGTAAGTTAGTGCATATACATTATTGTAGAATTTGTTTTGATAAGTGATCTATGGATATATTTACTAAGCGGTGAGATTGGAAAGTTGCCCATGGCAACCAATCAGATTCAAGCTCTCAGTTTCATCTTACACTCTGGAGAATGTGAGCTAGAATCTGATTGGTTGCCATGGGCAACTTTCCAATCTCACTGCAATCTCACCGCTTAGTAAATATACCCCTTAAGAGTCAGATCTGTGACTAAATTATTACTAATAGCTTATGTGACTCTATTTTGCAAATACATGCAATGGATAACTCACTTTGTCTTCAGCTGTGTGGGTACAGCTTGTTTCACCTCATCTGTAGACCAAGGCGTATAAGAAAGAGAAGAATCACCAGAGTTTGCAGAATAATTGTATAGAGTGTAAGGATTTGAAGTCTCATAACTGTGATTCATGTCAAATTGATCTTCATTCTGAAAAGAAAAAAAACATTTGAGCAAGTTATGGTGGTTCCTACAGATATGTAACAAATAAATCCCTTTAACAGGAGGAAAACAAGGAGGCTACATTTGGATATGGTATCCAGTTCGAAACAGAAGAATATGAAAATCGTTGTGTGAAGATGGTACAGAAAATGACACTCTGAGCAGTGTGATGCCAAAGGCTTTTTATTTTCTGCACTTTTAGTGGGCTGATAGGGCAGAGGTCAGCAGCATAGCAACTGATAAGCTAATAAGCTTGTGTTACTTTATGGGTTTTTCTTCTTTATTCCTTATAACTTCTTTTTTTATTTTCCTCACATAGGCCCAAACCATGCCTTTCACAACCACACCCATCTCACTGGTGCAGAACTGGAAGGACACACCTCTCTCATGCACACATTTACAAGAGCTGATCCTTAAATTACATGTTCTGTGAAATGAAATAGTACAATGGTTATGCAGTCTGTAACGCTTTTTTTTAAATTGTATTTGTACATTGCTTCAATAAAAGATAAAATAATAAAAAAAAATTACATGTTCTGAAATGTCACCATTTGCGTTGCAGAAAAACCACCTCAGGAGAAGCTCCTTCCTTCTCCAACCCCCTCTTTGCCTCAATTCTTATACCAGAGACCCAGAAGGACAAAGAGAGTGAAGCTAATAAAAGACAGAAAAGGAAATCCCCTTTAAACTGAGTGTAAGGGTGAGCTTGCAGTGTCCCTCAGAGAAAAAGATTTAACAGTGAGTGAATAGTGGGTGGTCCAAAATCCCAGGTGGAGCCTAAATACCTGCCTCCCAGGAAGCCTGCTGGATGCTAAACCGGATTGAATGAGCTAGAGTCTGTTTAGTAGCAGGCCATCATGAAAAAATCTAATTTATAGAGAATGCTAGGTTGTAAAGATTGTGAAGATTGAATACTGTGAGTAAAACTGCCCTTTCTGGATGCAAGGAAGGGAGAACAACAAGACAATACACTGAGTTCCAATTCCCTCCTAGCTGAAGTAATGGCTAAAAGGCGTGAGGGCCGAGAGAACCGAAATTTAGGTCCCAAGGAGCGACCAGAAGAACAAAAGGGGGTTGAATGTCATGAGCCCCTTGTAAAAATGGTCTGGTCCCGGTAATTGATAAAAATAGGCTGAAACTTGAACTTTGAGTAGGCCAAGTTGAAGATCCAACTGTAAACCTGCTTGGATAAACTCCAGAAACCTAGAAATATAGGGTCCGAACCCTTTCCTTTACACCAGACAATATTGACTTGCCAAATATGAAGGTAAACACAAGCCGAGACCTGCTTTCGAGCCTGAAGCAAGGTAGAAAATACATGTTCTGAAAACCCTTTAGATCTCAAGATCTAAGTCTCATGTCGTTCCATGTCATTAAAGCCAGTTGAGGTTAAGGTTCTGGTAAAAGAAACAGGCCCAGGGACAGAAGACCGACAAAGGAGTTTCCACCCGGGACCTACCGTTAAACCCAATATTTCCATACCAGGACCTTTCTGGCCAATTGGGAGGTACCAGGATGAGAGCGACACCCTCCAATTTCACATTCTTTAGGAACCTTGGATTCACTTTTCCTCTAAAAATTGTCTAACCCCTTCCTAAATACAAACATGCCCAAACTTGCTAGCTGTTCCTCATAACTACAGTTGTTGAAGCGAGACACCATCAAATCCAGGTCCGGAAAGCCCCATCGTTGAATTAGCTGATGAAACACCTCCAAATGGAGAGACCAGGTACATCTGCTTAAGATGTCTGTCGAATTCTGAATACTGGACTCCTGGGCCTAAATTTACTAAGCAGGGAGACTGGAAACTGGGGATGTTGCCCATAGCAACCAATTAGATTCAAGCTCACATTCTCCAGTAGTGTATGTAAACTGAAACTGTGAGCTTGAATCTGATTGGTTTCTATGGCCAACATCCCCACTTTGCAATCTCCCTGCTTAGTAAAGCTAGGCCCTGGAATGTGAATCACTGTGATGGTCGGAACAAACTTCTGGGCCCATTTGAAGATCCGCCTGAGCAATCCTGGTGCCCTCCTGATAGCAGATGCAAAAGCAACTGCTGTGGCATTGTCAGACTGGATACTACCAGGAACTAATGAGCAGACACCAGAGCCTTGCACACAGCTGTTTACTCCAGAACATTGATCGAGGGCCTGGTGTCCCCTAGTGACCAGAGATCCTGAAGCTGAAGATGGAGAGTGACTACCTATGACCTACAGATAGATGGTCTCTGCAAAGTCACCAATGGAGAGATAGCCTGGTCTGGGGGATAGTCAATGGAACTGAGAGTGAAAAAATCTGAGTTTCATTGCTTGAGAATATTCTGGACCGGAATCAGGTATACCTCGAATGATGCTACCATCTTCCCCAGAACACACATGTAGACATGCACTGAAAGTTTTTACCAACTTTTGAAGAGAAATCTTTTCTCCATGCATGAAGACTCTAGAGGACACTGTCGAACTCCAGACTGCAAAAAAATAGTTGTGAGACGTAGATTATCCTCCAATTATTGTTGAGTTCAAGTCTTCAACAATAAAACTTCCAGGTATGGATAAATCTAGACTCCCTGAACTCTTAAGCTGGGTACACACGAAGCGATTTGTCGGACGATCTGGAAATTAGCATATTTCAGAACGATCTGACATGCTGGAAAAATGTAGCGTCCTAAAGCGTACATACGGAGCGATTTTTCGGCGAAAATCGCACGATTTTCCTTTTTCGACCGATCGTGCCACACCACTACATTGATGCACATGTCACGATTTAGCACTCTTTCATCGTTTGTAAATTCTACCTGCAGAAAGATAAAATTGTTGTTGCGATCAAATTTTCAAACGATCTCAGGTGCGAAAATTAGTACATAGGCAGCACACACAGGCACGATACATCGTTAACGATCGAAAAATTGCTAAATCGTAAAGACAAATCGCTTCGTGTGTACCCAGCTTTAGACTGCTGACCATGACCCCTATAATCCTATAATTGGTGCAAGGGGCTGTGGGCAAAGCGAATGGAAAAGTCCTGAACTGAAAATTAAGATCTTGACTCGCAACCCGAAGAAGAGGTCTTGTATAGGTCTACAACAGGGATGTGTAAATAGGCATTCTGAATGTCTATGGAGGTCAAAAATTCTCCTGCCCCCATGCTGCGGATTAGAGCACAGGGCTTCCATCCTGAACTTGAAGTCCCTGAGATTCAGGAGAGGACAAAAGAAACAGTCTCTTTTTTACTATAAAGAGCTTGGAATAGAAGCCTCTTGTTCTCTGTGCAAATTGGATGGGAACAATAAGCTTCTGCTGTAGCAGTAAATCCACAGCCTGAAATAGAGCCACTCTCTCTATCGCTAACAAAGGAAGCTGGAAAAAATCTGTTTGGAATCAAATTCAAAATTTTTTCTATAATTGAAAGGATCCAAGGAGTGGAAGTGGAAGCCCTCCAGGCGTCTGCAAACTGAAGCAGACACACTTCCAGTTGTGGCGCCCTACTCCGACGGGCACTAGGAAGAAACTGAGGTAGGGAAGGGGTTGCTAAAGGGATGTTTTGACGTTTTTGTTACCACCTAGTGCCCAGCTCCACAGCAACATCACCAACCTGAGGTAGCTTAGGTCTAAGTCAATGAATGCCATTGGTTAAAGTTGGGAGAAATTTGGCAGAAATGTCTTGCAATGGGCAGGTGGCTTAACACACATTTAAGCACTAAAGAGGAACACGTGAGAAGTACACTTTAATTATTTAAAAAACATGATAAGAACTTTCCCTCACGTTCAGCTTCATGATGGTAGGTAATCTGTCGCTTTCCGTGTTCTCAGATGGAAGAAAAGGGTACGTGTAGAAAAGTGGCTCAGTACAAGGTCTAATGTTCAGAGGTCATAATAAAGCATTTGATGTAATTCTAGTGCTGTTACGTTATATAGAATCAGTTCCAGTACTGATAGTGTATTAAAGTGGTATGCATACAGGGTTTTAATGAAGGGGTTAGTAGGATTTGACCTTGTACTGAGATTATTCGCAATAAGAACAAAACACACGGAAACTCCTCCAGCTGACAATTAATGAATCATGACGACATCTGATATAATCAGCCGGAGAACAGAATTAAACCCAAGTTTTTTTTTAAAAAGGGACAAGGCGTCCCGAAACGCGTCAAGGCAGGTTCCTGGACAGGACACACCTTTTGCAGCTCTAACTCCACTGTCTTCTTTGGCAGCCAGTTTTCTCCACGTACCCTTTTCTTCCATCTGAAAACATGGAAAGTGGGCCGACAGCTTACCGTATTTCCCTGAAAATAAGCCCTACCCTGAAAATAAGCCCTACCATAATATTTGTAAAACAGTCCAAAATAAGCCCTACCCTGAAAATAAGCCCTGCTTCGAAAATAAGCCCTAGTGAATTTCCCAGGACTTGGGGGCATGATGGGTATAAAAGCAGGGCTGGGGGCATTATGGGGATAAAAGAAGGCCTGTTTATATAAATCTCTGTCAATGTTAATTAAAATAAGACCTACCCCGAAAATAAGCCCTATGTTGTTGGGTTTTTTTTTTCCCCAAAAAAAAAAACTAATAAGACAGTGTCTTCACGGCACTCAAGTATAAGCCAAATTTTTCAGCATTTTTTTTATGCTGAAAGTGCCCCCTCTGCATATACGAGTCTACAAATTTTTTTTTTTTTTTGGTGTCATGATGTAGGGATGTGCTGACACTGACACTGACATGCAGCATGACACTCATACACCACACTGAGTCCACAGAGCTGGCACAGGCATGATAGTGTGCTGTATAGGTTACAGCATGGCACAGGAGCTTTACATTACCTTATATGCCTTATATTAATCCTGCACATGCAGGAAACAGGGGGACAATAGAGACGTATAGGGGAAGATCTATAGAAGCTGGATATAGAGACAAGAGTCAATGCAATCCTATGGGGGTAATGATCCATCAGTGACATGAGTGACACAAGTCTTTCGGAGTGGTGATAGACAGACATACTGGGGGGTCGGCTTATACTCGAGTCAATAAGTTATCCCAGTTTTTTTAGGTGAAATTAGGAGCCTCGGCTTATATTCGGGTCGGCTTATACTCGAGTATATACGGTACCTACCATCATGGAGCTGAACATGAGGGAAAGATTGCAAAAATCTAGTAAACTTATAAGAATGGCTGAAAACAGACAATTGGAGCGATATATGGCAATATACAGAAGTTTAATAACATAAAAATATAAATATAATAACAAAATCAGAAAATGTGATAACCTTGTGTTCCCTTTCAGTTCATCAATAATCCTTTTGCACAGCTATATCATATTTTATTATGTACATCTTCTGATTGTGTTATTATATTTATATTTTTATGTTATTAAACTTCTGCATATTGCCATATATCGCTTCAATTGTCTGTTTTCAGCCATCCTTATAAGTTTACTAGTATACTTATTTTTACATTTGTTTTGTGTTTGAAGTGATCTAGGGGAACCAAGAAGAGGGCTGTAACATTTTTATAGTATCAGAACTGGACTATATGGTTTTTCTGGACTTATTTTGGATTATACAAAATATTCTTTATAATTTATTTGTCTGAACTGGGACATTGACACTGTTCTTAGTTACCAGCGCCACATCACCACCCTCCATCCCCTATATATTTTTTTGTGAATCCAGAGAAAATAATGTTGCCCATGGCAACATCTCCACTTTCCAATCTCACGGCTTAGTAAATATACCAAGACTACAGTAGAAAACAAGGAAAAAGGGGAGAAAAGGGTAAATAAAGAGGGAGAAAGGAAGAGAGAAGGAAAAAAAAGGGGAGAAAAAGGAAGCCACTACTGAAGAAAAATAAATATGTCAAACAGAAAATATGTACCGCTGCAGTCCCTAGGAGGGGCCAAATACTGAGCNTGTATCCCTTTATATACTAACACACATTAAGTTTATGTTATATATTAACACACATTAAGTTTAGTTAGTTACTGGTTAGTAGCAGTGTGCTAAGACTGGTGCTATCTATTTCCACTGTACCTGAACTTTGTAGGGACTGCAGATGGGGGAAGGTTTGTACAATGTACTATTGGTAAGCCCATCCACAGGTTTGCTACCAGCATTCATTTTACTCCAAGAACGGCCATTTGTTCTGTAGCCAGGTGTATACTAAAAGAGAGAAGGCAAAAAGACATAGGAGCAAAACTGTTATTTCAACTTCAATAGAATTATTAGTAAAGAGGGCATAGTATTTTAGGCCACAAATACCTCTCTATATTCAGTTTATTAAAAAAAACAAAAAAACATTTCTACATTTATTACTATAGGACAGAAAAAAAGTCATTCTACCAGCATTGTTAGTATAAAAATATGCATAAATGCACACAAGCACACCTTAATATGTTTAATGTGTTCAAGGGCATTAAAATATTAATAAGGAATGGGTCTGGGTGACTTCATTAAGTAAAATTTTCACATTGCAGCAAGGAGAGGACATCTCGCTTACAACCAGTGGTTGCACTACAGGAGAAAAAATATTCCTCTGAAAAATGTATATTCCACAGTAAACTGTTAGAAACCATGTTGAATTGCATGAGAGGTAAACTGTATTGTTTGCATCCAGAGAGAATATTTTATTTTTGCATTTTGCACAGATACTGACCAGCTTTACTGTTACACTGTTATAAAACTAGGGCTAGGAGACATCATCTCTCAAATCTAATACTGTTAGCAACTAATGAAATTCACCTCCCCTGCTTGTAAATTAAATAGTACATATGTACAGAGTGTGTGTGTATACACTTTCTATAAGCCACATATATAACACAGATAATTCTATTTAAAAAAAATCACAAGCACATAAATTCTATATGTACTTTGAGGTTTTATTTATTTANATATGAGGAATCATCTGTGTAATATATTTATTATTAATAATAAGAATGTGACCTATATATAGATAAGAATGTATGTAAATCAAAACAAGAATATCACCTAGCTATTTTAAATCTATCCCTTCCACTACCACTACTAAAAATAGTAAAAACAAAATCACCACACAAATCTTACTTGTCAGTCTGGCATCAGTACAGGGAAAGCTCTGAAGGGTATATTTACTAAGCGGTGAGATTGCAGTGAGATTGAAAAGTGGAGACGTTGCCCATAGCAACCAATCAGATTTAAGCTCTCAGTTTCATTTTACACACTGGATAATGTGAACTCGAATCTGATTGGTTGCTATGGGCAACATCCCCACTTTTTAATCTCACTACAATCTTGCCGCTTAGTAAATATACCCCTGAGTCTCTAGGCTGGCAGTCTAAGGAGGCCATGACACACCAAGGCAAGATGCAGTGAGATATAAAAGTGTGGATGTTGCCCATAGCAACCAATCAGATTCAAGCTCAGCCACCACGCATACAGAGCGTCCTCTCTGGCTGCACAGGAGGCGCCAGAGCATCGGGGAAGAAGGTGGACACCACTCCGGGGCCCAAGCACGGCTGCTGAAACTTAAGGATATTTTTATTTATTTTAATTATATTTTTTACGTAAACAAACAATTGTCATTCAATCAATCGGAAAATTTGATTGATCAATGATATTTTTTCTTGGGTGTTTTATTGATTTTTTTTTTAAGAGGCCATCCATGGCAATCGTGGCCACCTTAAGACACTCGTGTCCAAGATCCTTTCTGTGCTAATGCCTGGTGAGTTTTTGAACTAGCTTTTGAACACTTACAATTGACAGCGTATCAGGTGGCCAATTTGGGATGTATACCCGGGTACTTTTTCATGCCACCCGGCTTGCAGAAATTTCTGGGAAGAACACTGAATGCTAATTCCAAACTGTTTCCTACTAACAGTTAGAAGCACAGTTGTATGTTACTGACCATCTACATATCACAACATTACCCAAATGACCCATAATGGTAACACAGATTAATATACATAGAATAAAAGTTAGGTGCCAGGTTTATAAATATATAGTCTAATATATAGATGTATAAAAATATAATTGCATACATACACACACAACTTATATACATACATATGCAAAATTACACTGCTATATGCTGTACTTGCATACATAGACATTTATACACATAAAAAAAAAAAAACTTCCCTATCTGCCTAACTTAGCCTGGGTAGGAGACATTATGCAGCGATTTTGACAGATGTAAAGATACCCTTGTCTGAAAAACCCAAGATATCCACTTGGTAATCTCTTTTTGTTTTATTTTAGGTTTTATCGTTGCAGTCTACAAACCTGCTCATTTTAAAGGGGAAGTGACGGTCCTTAACATGATCCAGTGTTGGATAATCAAGAAACCAAACTGTTGAACTGAAGTGGACCTCATTGTTTTTTTTGTTATATCTCAGTATTTATTGAATATTTAATTGTGGATGAGCACACCTGTATTTGGTTTTGTTTTGTCATTTCAAAAAAATAAATGGATTTGAGCCACTGATCTCACACCCATAAGGATACACCACATGAAAGTTTAGTCCCAGGGGTAGGCAACCTGCGGCTCTCCAGATGTTGTCAAACTACAAATCCCAGCATGCTTTAACTGCTTTGACAATTGGTTTGACAGTTGGATTGACAGTTGATACCACAAAGCATGCTGGGATGTGTAGTTTGACAACATATGGAGAGCCGCAGGTTGTCTACCCCTGGTTTAGTCCAACGTGGCCTAAGGTGGTTCTGGGCATGAAAACTTACATTAAAGTGGACAGATTGGCAGTTTTTCGCTGGTTGAATTAAACAGAATTTAATGCAGGATATCCCCACTGGTGTGATGGCAGTGTGAGATCAGTGTGAAGCCATTAAACTCTTTAAAAAAACAGTTACTTATTCAAATCAGGTAAACTTGCCCATCTGCCCACTTTAGTGCCAGTTTTCATTGTCAGACTCACTTTAGGACCAATTGGACTAAACTGAATTTCATGAGTGGCATCCTTACAGGTGAGATGGCAGTATGAGATCAGTGGCCCAAAGTTATTTAACCCTTTTAAAACACCAGTTACTTATTTGAATCAGTAAAAAACGCCCATCTGCCCACTTTAATGCCATTTTCGTTTCCCAGAACCAATTTGGGCCAGGCTGGACTAAACGGGATTTCATGCAGGGCAACAATACTTGGCATTGAAATTTGTGGCCCAAAGTCATTTAACCCTTTAGAAACACCAGTCACATTTTCAAATCAGTGAACAGCGCCCATCTTCCCACTTTCATGCCCAGAACCACTTTGGGCCAGGCTGGACTAAACTGGATTTGGTACAGATCATCCCTACATATGTGATGGCATTGTGAGATTAGTGGCTAAAGCCATTTATTTTATAGAGATGACAGTCTTGTGTAACCACAAACCAACCTAAACCACTTTTCATGCTGGTTTTAATGGTGTTTACCACAGGACATCTCACAGTAACCTAATGTATGATTTAGGTCAATTATTCATATTAATGAACCATTATATAACAGAAATGTTTATCCTGTGAATAGGAAACCGACTTCAGCCTCGTGGTTCACAGTGCAGATGACTGCTCATGGCCCATAAGATATAGTGCAGATGCATTGTAGGAGTTTACATGTGTAATAGTCACGACATGGAGCATAAAGTGTTCACCTCAAGCTGAACAAAGCTTCCTGATGCTTATCATGGGCTATGAATATAGTCCACCACTTCTAATAAGACTCCTATACAAAGGTATGTGATTCACACTCCATACTTTATGGATCTGCGTAATAAGACATATAATAGCCTTCCTATATTATATCATATTCTATATAGGAACCCTCATGTGAAGTGTTTAATGACGTCTCGGCTGGACTATCATTCCGACGGCCATCATTAAATACTGACTGCAATTACAAGTCAATGAAAGTGTAGCACGGCAATCTGTCTGATACAGGCCGGAGCATTAGACGACTATGAAAGTTACACGACACCGCGCACCAGTTCTACCAGCTCTCACCTCCATGACCAGAGCTTTCTCCCCTCAGCCGGCAGCCTACAGAGTGACGCCCGCCAAACCGCACCAGTCGCTTTTACTCCATCCTTGCCCCGCCCCCGAGCGGCCGTTACTCTAAGTGGCTGTCTCGAGGCCCAAATCTGCTGCCCGCCACGGCAACAGTGCTTCCTGAATAGCTCACTTATTGGCTGCCAGGGAAACTGGCACAGGCAAGCAGCCAATACGTTTGCCCCAGCGGTATAAAGGGGCGACGATTGGTCGGCGGGCGGAGGAGCGCGCGAGCGCAGGTTACAGGGAGTTTCCCGCCTAGTAGAAGGCTACAGGGATCGCTTATCAAACAGTGTAAAGATGGCGGATGATGATGATGAGTTCTGTGGTAGAGTAATAGGGAGTATGCTGCGCATTCTGTATTAACCCCAATGGGGGACAACTCTCCAGCAGAACATGGTCTTCTTTCCCTAGTCACACCAGAACAGTCATATCCACTATACTATTCAACGTAAACATACTTATAGCCATGTTCCCAATCGAAATATATATACAATATACTGTCTGGTGTGCTTGTGGATAATAGTGTACTGTCTTGTTATGTAATGTCATAATTGCATATATGCTATACAGAATTACACAAAATGCAATATAAAATAATACATTTTGGGATTTTTCTTTCTAACATGATTTTAGAGCTGTTGGTGCAGATAAAGGAGCCAGCAGACTGGACAAGGTAGGTAAATACTGGAAAAGCTTTCTGGAGTGCAATTTGGACACACACTGTTATCACAAAATAACCAACGCAGTAAAATCATAAAACAATAATGCAGACTAGAGTCAGTGTCATACCTCCCAACATATAGGCAGGGTTGCAGAATTTGGTTTCTCCCTAGCAGGAGAAGCCAAAGGCCGGCACCATGGGGGGGGTTGGGCAGAAGGCGTGATTTATGTAAATCATGGCAGAATCCACACACTCTGGACAGAAAACACAGTGTGCAACCATGCATTAAGGTGACTTAACCCAGCCCCTTATAACTATGCCTACATTTGATCTCTTATTGGGAACAAATTGCTAGGCCGACGGGACAGTGACCTAAAAGCAGGACTGACATGCTGAAATCAGTGGAGGTATACTGAGCGTTATGTCGTAAGCCATGTCCAACAACTGAGAACTCCCATAAGCATGCTGACTCATTCATACACAAGGCAGCTGTGTGATTTTTAGCTTTTATCGTGAGTTTCAGTGACATTTATACTGTAAAATTGTGAAGATGAAAAGATCCGATCAGTGTGATGTATTGACAAGATAAAACATGGCCGTAACTATAGTAGAAAGAAACACGATATCATTACAAACACAATATTGTTTGATTTGAAACCAGTCTAGTGTGGTCTAAAGTGCACACTTGTTGTTACCAGGGCAGGTGTAAATTCAGCACGTTAGCTTTAAATGGTAAAATATCTCTTCATCCGCAACTTCGTCATTTCATCAACAGCTCCCCAGGACCCTCCGCTTTTACCAGAGCCTTGACCCGGTTTGAGTGGTTATGTGTGTCCGACGCTGCCCCTTCTCATGTGGTTTCCACATCCTACAAAATTCTTCAGGATAACTCCTATTCTCGACCTCCTCCTTATGTATCGGCCTGGAATAGAGATCTGCCCTTGGCCTTGACTGAGGACCAATGGGGTAAGGTCTTCCTTCTGACCCATGCTTGTTCCACTAGCCTATCTGTTGTGGAAACCCAATATAAGATTGTGTCCCATATTTGATGGGAATGCCCGGGCTTGACTGAATCCCTCCCCTTCCCCCTCCCATTCCCCATACCCTTCCCCCTCCCCTCTCCTCCTTTCCTGATTTCCTCCCTCATTCCATATGTAATGCCTTAATGGCCTTGTATTGTTGGTCCGCTCACTCCCATTATGTTGTGTATTTACTGCACTTTACATGTTTATCTGTACACTTGGCCACCTTCGCCTGGACCGTCTTGTTATTTCTTCAATGTTGAAAAACTAAATAAAGAATTTACAAAAATAAAAATATCTCTTCATTCCAGCACCACATTTACATGGGTCCAGTTAATTTAATCATGTAATATGGGACTTTTATCATTTGTGAACTGTGTGTATCAGTGGTTCACAACCTTTAATCTGGTGTGTACCCATTATGGAATCAGGTCTGACCAATCCTATTCATCACCCACATCCTGCACGTTATTCTGTTATTAGACTATTATACTGTATGTCATTTATAGGAGCTACACAAGATTTTATATAAACCTGAAGTATTTCTCTCTTTACCTAAATAGTTATTACATCATTTTGACTTGATAATGGGAGTGCTTGGTTATTATTTTGTCTTACGGGTGCCTTGAAAAAATATGGAGACCTGAAGGGTGCCTCAAACTGAGAAGGAGAAGCACTGCTTTAATATAAACTGGTTGAGAGGGTAATTGAATGTTAACTGGGTTAATTAGGCTGAATGTATGAACTGTGTCATAGGGGCACATCCATAACATGGACTGTAAAATCATCCACATGCAAAGTTACTGGAATTTATCTGTATGTGTGAGAAGAAAACAGCCCATGATAAGGATGATTTGCAAGATTGATGACATTGCCCTTATTGCGATTACACTATAGCAGGGGTCAGGGAACTTTTTTACCTCTTACCCCCCAAAAAATGTATAAACGCAGACGTTACCCCCTTGATTTGAAAGTAAGGAAATCATACATCCAATAACATTTTGAATTCAAATAGTGTATTTAAAATTACATTGAAAGCTTCAACTTACTTGAAAACTTCAGGTTTTGGAGAAATGATGTTGCTTCATCTTGGATACGAGATCATCAATATGTCCCCCATGTCAGCCTTTCATGTCCCCCATGTCAGCCTTTCATGTCCCCCATGTCAGCCTTTCATGCCCCCCCCATGTCTGTCAGTCTTTCATGTCCCCCCCATGTCTGTCAGTCTTTAATGTGTCCCCAATGTCCCCCATACCTCTGTCCGCTGACTGCCGCCCGCGCTGACGTCAGCGACGCTCGCTAACAGGGGGGGTGAGTACGAGCCGGCTCGGCTCGTACTCGTAATACTAAAATTCGAACCTCTACCCATTACCCCCAGATTTTTACTTTTACCCCATTTGGGGTAATTTACCCCTGTTCCCTGACCACTGCACTATAGTCTAGCGCAAATGGTGGTTGCCTGTTTTTGTTTTGTTTAATTGTTTTGCCAATTCATGGCATTTTGCTCTAGTTACATTATTTGGACTTTTTTTTTGTTGCAAGCAGGAGTGATAGGGGGATATTTATTTAATTAAAGGTAATTAATGTAATTAAATGTATTGCTTCCCTGTTTAATAGTAAATCCTATAGCTAGGATTGTAGGACTTTTTTTATAAAGAAAAGTGGAATATAGATGTCTGTTTTGGAGGATAATTTGAGAACAATTTATCCCCTATCTAGGTTCTAGAAATATTTGTTATTAGCTATGTTATAGGGCCACGGTTCTCAAACTGTGGGTCGGGACCCCAGAGTGGGTCGCAACCACGTGTGCATGGGGTCGCGACTTCCTCACAGAGACCATCTTCCAGTTGCAGGCCAGGAGCTATGGGATCCACTGGCGCCAGGCGTTGTGGGGTGCAACTGTGATACATGCGTGAACTGCTAGACTGCTTCACTGAACCACTTCCATCTCCACATTCATTTGTCACATAGGATGCCAGTTGCCATGATGCACAAATAATGTAATGTCCAAAGAGTTAATGGGGGACCTTTAAGCCTCTATTAACCCTCAAATTAACCTCATGAAGCTGGTAAAACATATACTTACCACTGTTTAAAATGATAATCTGATGTCTTGGTGAAAATATATAGAGGCAATGTTTGGCGGTAACTTGCTGGGGTCGTGTAAAAAAAATTTTTTTTAGATGGGGTTCCAGAGCAAATAGTGAGAACCCCTGTTATAGAGGAATGTATGATATAAGATTCAAATATTTCATTCAACGTGATTTCATCTAAAGTTTAATATTTGATTTGACTGGGTCATATCGAACCAAGGAGCTGTTCTAAAGTTTTATGTGCAAAGGTAATGTGCACACAGAGGACGTCCTGTCCAGAGGTGCATGCCTTTGCAGGAATATGCACCGTTGGATAGGATGCAGGGAAAAAAGGTTTATATGCAGTCGAAACTGCGGCTTCAACACATAGTTTTCTATGGATTAAAATAGATTTTTAATGTTTGTATTTGCAGCAATTAATAACTAATTTAAATGCTTTTTGTGATGCCAGAAAGAAAAAAAAAGAATAAAATATATTTTATTGTTACATTAAATTGTTTATTAAAAATCAAATAACAAAAATGACCTAGCACAGAGTGGTAGGATGCGCAGCAGTGTCACTGATTTTATACGCATGCTCCTGTTCTGTGATAGATAGATATTAAGTAGTTCATGACTTTGGCCAGTAGATGGCTGTAGAGCTACAGCTGACACAAGAAGAATATATAAGTTCTTAAGGCCATACTTTTGCCAGTGATAAAAAGCAGCAGCACATGTTCAAGGAGTCAGTGTATAGCAGCCATGGTGAGTAGTTCTCACACATTCTTGGAATATGAAACTATCTAATATAATAAACATGCATAATAGTATATAATACTGAGTGATACACATATTACTGTAATCATAGGTATTTGTTTCAATCA
The DNA here is from genome assembly GCA_016617825.1 of Platyplectrum ornatum. Lineage (NCBI taxonomy): Eukaryota > Metazoa > Chordata > Amphibia > Anura > Limnodynastidae > Platyplectrum > Platyplectrum ornatum. The sequence goes on along the minus strand of JABWIB010003157.1, from coordinate 36,226 downwards.
AAACTATAATAAGAATAATTAATGAATCTTTTAATGTGTGAGTAATGTTTACAGAGTTAACACTACTTCACCACATTAAAAGTATATCAGCAGTGTAGAATGTTTAACAATAACACTTCAAAATAGCAAAGAAAATACAATAACATTTTATCTTCATTGAAGTATAGTATTGGCTTTTTTATAACCCAAAACTGCTTTCCAGAATTCCACTAATTTCTAATTCATTTAGTTGAGTAAATTCTAATAGCAATTTCTAGAGTTAATTATCTATTCTTTTGTTTACTCTCTGCACTACTAATTATTTTTGAGAGATTGTTTTAGGTGGTAAGACTATGCCTTCAGACACTAAAGCTGGTCATTCGCAGGCCAATTTTTATAACAAAAGCACAATTTCTCTATCAGGCATCTGGGGGACACTGCAACTTGGGTTGGTGCTGAGTGGAATTGGAGCTGGGCACTAGAGGGTTAACAAAAAATCCTCTCAGGGGAGCCCCTCCTCCCACCAACCTCCCCCCCGGTTCATCAGTTCTCGCTAGTGCCCGTTGGAGTTGGGGCACTTGGGCTGGCTCTCCCCAGCCCATTT